>VUQG01020069.1:46312-57876 GCA_015106755.1 Etia nguti
TGGTCCCCCCCCTCCCCTTTTTTTTTTTTTTTTTTTACATTTTTCTCCTTTTAGCCCATCAGGTTTGTTTGAGCCTAGCGCTAAATATAGTCCCACCTGTTTATAGGTGCCATTCTAACAAAATAATCAGTATTGCTCAATTCACTTGCCAAAGTTCTTAATGTTGTAGCTGATTGGTGTATGCACTGTGACCTCAACAGTTGTCTTACAGTTGGTATCATCACGTTTAAACAAATTGTCTTCTATTCAGTGATTGCACACTGATGTGCACATTGAAAACAATGCCACAAAACAGTAAAAATCATACTTATTAAATCATTTATTGTAATTCACAATCAAAGAAGTTTATAAAAAAAGCTCAGTCTTTTTAGACATTATTATTTCATCGTAAAACAGAGGTATTTGTTTCTGTTACAGCCAAGATGTCACGGAAAATTAGCTCGTCTAGTGAGCAAAAGACTGACCTGGGTAAGCCAAAACTAATGACATACATTTTCTAAGAACCTTTATATTTTCTTACAGGTGTTCATCTTGTCATTTGAATCTTCTGCTTTAAATTAGGTTCGAGCTTTTAAGTAGGTCTACAAAAGTATTTCTTACTGTACAGCAACATGTTGTTGTGAATGTCATGCTCCTGATGTCTTGGGGATTTATTATTATTATTATTATTATTTTTTTTTACTGCAAGTTCAGACAAACACTGTCTCTGTTTAAACTCAAAGCAAAGGGTGGGTTCCAACGAAGGCACTCTCAGACATGTAAGAAGCAGTTGTGTTGTGTGAAAAGAACAACGACAGCCAGGATGAAGCTGAAGGAGGACCTCTGTAGAACTAAGTCAGACCCCATTTTCTGTGAGTGGACCAGCCTTGGTCTGACTTGGGCTGAAGTGGGATAACCGGTACTAACTCACTCCACTACTGTGGCTTTTACTCTGCAATCATTTGGCAGATAACACTAATCCTCTCGCAGTGTGCATTTCCTTCTTTTTGAGGAAGTTCCAGTGGCATGACTGCACTCGGTGTTAAAAATCTTGCTTTTCTTGTTTACAGTTTTTCCTTGTGAAGATCAAACGTGATGGCCGTTGTTTTAAGCCCATGTCAAAAGGCCTTTTGTGTTTATGTTTGTATCCCTCATTAGCTTTTTAAAGGGGGTAAAAACTTGTTCTTAAGCTGCCATCAGCACAAAAATGAGGCATTAATGATTCTTACTTCTAAAACACCTGTTTTTTGTTTGTTTGTTTGTTTTTGTTTGTGATCCTATAGTAGGACATTCATAGTTATTTATTTTATTAAACAACATTAAGTTTTCAGAATTAATTCCAGAAATGCACATTTGGAAAAAAGTAAACTGCTTCCTTGAACGTAAACTGTAAGAGCATCACAATGTCAAAAGCTTTTTTTTTTGCTTACGCTGGACTTTGGGTTTATTTATTATGTTACTGTGGGTGTTTTATCTTTTTGCACTGGATTTCCATTTCTATAAAGTACAAAAATACAATGGAAGGCATTCTCTGCTAAACCTCTGACATCAGAATATATATCTCTAACCGGGGTTTTCTGTTTCTCTGAGAACTAAAATGCTAAAGTGGAGAGTTTAACTACTAACCCCTTTCACTTTTACATGCATTGTTTCCTCATTTCCTTATGTTTGTGCTCCTGCTGTCCAGATGCCAAGGATAACTCATTCACCCGCTCACGCAGTTCAAGTGTAACCAGCATAGACCGAGAATCTCGAGAGGCCATCTCCTCCTTTTACTTCTGTGAGAGTTTTCCAAGGAAGACAGACAGCCTGGTCAGCCCCTGTCTGCTGGTGGGGACCACCCACGGCTCAGTGATGATGGTGGCCCTCAACCTGCCACCCGGTGGAGACCTGAGGTTACAGCAGCCAGTTGGCATTGCGTCTTGCGGTAAAAAAAACGAACTTAAAATATAATTCTCATGAGGATGCATAGTGGCCTTTGTTAAGAAGCATTAGAACTAGGATAAAGCAGCCTCCATAGCTGAAAAGGAACAAGGGGGAAGGAAATGTTGATCAAGGTGTGGAAATGTGTGTGCAAGGTGCAAGGAGTTGACAAGAATATAGACTAAAGCTACACAGATGGTTCCCAATATGATATCATTTGGCGCTACAATAGTCACATGCTATCCACATGACGGGTATATCTTGTTGTTTATTTACTGAAGCCAAAGGGTAAACAGACCTGACCTTAAAGTTTTGGTTTTAGGGTTAGTTTAGGTTAAGAAAACTAAGCCTAAAGCCAAAATTGCACGAGTTTTAGAAGACAATTAAGAACTTATCATGCCACTTTTTAGCTGACCTTGAATTATGCCGTGACCAGTTTTTTTTATTTTAAGCTGAAAATATTATCTAATTTCTCAGGCACCCTGGTCAAGCTCAAAGGAGGCATTTTAACTATGGCCCTGCTGGATGCAACTGGAACTCTGCTGCCCCCTTCCTTTGAGCAGTGGTATGACCCAAATGCTTCCGATGAAGAAAAAGAGAAGGGTCGGAAGCGGAGGCCAGCCTCTCCTCCCTCGTCACAGGAGAGCCAGGACACTCACTTTGCCATACTGTGTTCGGAGAAACAGGCCAAGGTGGTGGCCCTGCCCTCCCAAACCCGCATCTACAAACACAGCATCACAGAGACCTCCTTCGTGCTGAGGGCTGATGTTGTGCAGATGGCTGGGGCTAACTGCATCGCCTGTTTCTGTGCTAATGGGCATATAATGACTCTGAGGTATCATCATTACTAGCGTCTGCTGTTATTTATATTTTGAAATCTCTGATCAAGCAGAGATACCAACTGAGGAAAAAGTAAATAGATGTTAGCAACTTGGTGTGGTGTTTTGCGTGATTACAGTTTACCCAGTCTACGGCCTCTTCTGGATGTCAACTACCTGCCGCTCACAGACATGCGGATAGCAAGAACATTCTGCTTCTCCAACCTGGGTCAGGCTTTGTACCTCACCTCCCCTACTGAGATCCAGAGGATCACCTACAGCCAGGAGACCTGTGACAACTTGCAGGTCAGATAAATTATCAGATCACCAACAGCTCCATGCAAGTAGTTTTGTAGAGAAAGAACCTGATTCTCTGTGTATGCATGGCTCTTTCCTCCAGAGAAAAATGCATAAATGCCTCAGAGCCCAAGAAAAATCCCCAGCAATAAAACTGTTTCTTTAAATTTGGAGTTTAATTTACTCCGACATAGCAGACATTTCTTACTTGTAAGCATTTCAGAAATAACAAGGAGTTTGGCAGGGATTTCTGCCAAACATAGCAACACAGACTTACTGTGTTTACTTTACATGAATCTTCTCACATAGGCTCAGTCTAAACCAGGAAAAAATAACTGGTGTGATGTTGGCACACATGGTTATGTAGTCCAGCTGTTTGAATTAGGTCTGCATTGTAGACTGCAGTCATTTTAACGTTACAGTATTATAATTCCTCATAGTTATCTTTATAGAAAAATTAGAGGTCAGTAGAAAGGTGGAGTGCTTGTGTGCTTAAAGATAATTTAGTAGATGATCTGAAGGTGCGGGTACATTTCCTTTTTCATTTTTCTCTTTCAGGGAGATACAGGCCTTAATCAGGTTGATTTAAAAAGTCTGGCTGAGTCTGTATATCTTCAGGGACAATATATTGAAATACGTGTACTGATGTTTCTGTCTTTCGCAGGAGATGCTCAGTGAGTTATTTACCCCAGTGGAGACACCAGAGGCTCCAAACAGAGGTTTCTTCAAAGGCCTTTTTGGGGGAGGAGCTCAGTCTCTGGACAGGGAGGACCTCTGTGAGTACAGAGTGCCTTCTAGTATTGCATAAAGAGTTCTCTAAACCTCAGAGTGCAATTAAATATATGTTTCTATTTGAATACTTAATACAGTCATGTTTTGAAGGTGTAGTTTTCATCAGTCACACACATCAGGCTTCTCAATTAGAAGTTTCATATATTATTGTATTATTGTTATTACATATATATATGTATTACACAATTGAAACTTTATTTAGCTATCCCGTACTATGTGTAAAACACTTTGAACCTTTTTAGGGCTTTTATTCCACTGTCTGTGGTAAAATGATAGGTGACCTTTCATTTAGGGAAAAATGAAAAAAGGCTTGTCCACAAACCATCTGCATATCTATTTTTGTCTCTGCTAGTTGGAGAAACAGCTGCAGGTAAGGCGTCTCGTAGCCTGGCGCAGCACATCCCTGGCCCAGGCAACATGGAAGGCATGAAGGGGGCCGCATCGGGAGTTGTAGGAGAGCTTGCCCGTGCCAGAATAGCTCTGGACGAGAGAGGGCAGAAGCTGGGCGAGCTGGAGGAGAGAACAGCAGCCATGATGGCCAGCGCAGAGTCCTTTTCCAAACATGCGCATGATGTACGTGCATGGCATCTGTTTGAGCGCTTGTATAATTTTTTTTTTTTTTTCAGGTTATCACATTAATCCTGATTCACATTTTTCCCCACTTTACTTCCTTCAGATGATGCTGAAATACAAAGATAAAAAGTGGTACCAGCTCTGATGGCAGCGCGTGGAGCATCGGACTCTGTAATTTCACACACCAGTATCTCTGAGGAGCTGCAGGTCCCTCTACTTCTCTTCTCTATTTCTCTCCACGGGGGAGTTATGCGCAAAAGAATTGTGCTTTTTTTTCCTTTTCCTTTCTTTTTCTTTTTCCCTCAGCGTAATATTATCCCTCTGCATTACCTCAGTCACCCGAGGACCTCTGCAGAGCAGACACTGTCCAGTGCAATGCAATGAGGATGGAAAGAGGAAAGAAATGGAAGAAGAGAAGCTCTTAGGAGACTCTCATTCCATTTTCACCTGAGAGTGAGGACGTTCATTTAACATCAGTCCACACTGTAGGAGAAGAGGGGACCTTTCATATATCCATCAGGCATATACAAAAAGATATAAAGTGCTGTTCTTTTAGCCTGACTGCATTTGGTCATTCTCTGCCCTTTATGGTGTCTGCCAAACACAGTGGATTTAAATGAGGAGGAAAGTCTGATGACCCCTTGTCCTTCAAATCTAATCAACTCAATGAACGTGCAAGTTTCTGTAGTAATGATTGAATCACTGAAGGACTTGTTTGTTTTTCTGTCTAAATTATTTTTAGAGTTTGTCTTTTTGCATCTGTAAGTATGGCTTATCTTTCTTTTTTTAATATATGGTTTTTGTCTAGAAAGGGCCTTTGAAGTGCTTAGAAGAGTAAATTAATGGGCAGGGAGATTCTGAATCTATTGCCTCTCACCAAATAAGGGCTGGTAGTACACTAGTTCATCACCGACCATACCTTTTTACAGCTTTTACCAAGCAAGTGGGTTTTGGGTGAGAAAGACGAATGGTGAATTTATGGAATCACTGTTTTATTTTTAAATGTAATTATTTATGGGAAGCGAATAATAGTTGGGGAGAAATGAAAGTTGGGCATTAAGTTTTAATTTGTTTCTTCTGTCAATTAAATGCGAAAAAGCAAGTGCTGAAAATGTTTACCCCGATGACGAGTTTACATTGACCTATCATAAAAATGAATTGATAAGAGTGCATACACTGGAAAATCCCTGAAAGCTTATTTTCTTCAGGCTTTTAAGGGGCTATAGCAAAGTCATGTATGAGAAGGATGCTGTATTGATGGGCAAGGCTAAGATTGCCCTTAGTATAATTATATATATATATATTTTGGTTACAAATTTAAGTTTTACCTGTCTTAAAGATGTATCTATATATGATCATTCAAATTTTTATTGGCATACAGTTGTAGCTGAATTTTTTTTCCTTTTTTTTTCGGTCTTGTTTCTCAATGTGTAGGGGAAAAAAAGCATGTGTCTCTTACAGCACAATGGAAGTGATAACGCTGTGTTTGTATCTGTAGCTGCCAGTAGAAATGACCAAGCACATACACGTGTTCCATGCAGTGCCGTTGGTCATCTCTCTCTGAACCATTAACTTAAAAAAACTGTTTCTGCCTTTGCCTCATGACGCATATATGCTAACCTCTACCTACGTGTTTATCTGTGTCTTTGTGAACATACATATATTCAGGAATATGTGTATGGGCGCCAATGTCTATATAACAATATATTGACCTATGTATTACAATAGGTCTTTTGAGGTTTTTGTTTTTGCTTGACAGTGTTTTTCAATGTGAATAACCGGAATCCTATTGTAATTAGATTAGATTTCTTTTTCATGAGGTGTAAGGATATGCTGCTATTTGTGTCAATATAGGAGCATTATCTGTTGGTCTTTTATTTTGAAAAGAGGGGACAAGACTTTGTCGGTTCAGTTTGCTGCCAAATGTTGTATACAGCGCAACAGCTGGACACAAATCTGACAGTGCAGGTTCAGGTAATATGACATACTGTATGCTTGCGGCCATGTTCTTTTCTGACACCAAAGAGTTGCTTAATTTCACAAAGTTGTCTTGATTCATTTTTCCCCAGACGTTAAGAGTCAGTCAGGATAGTTTGATGACACTCGTAAGAAATCTTCTGTGTGTAAGGGGGTGGGGTTTGGGGAGGAGATTGGCTTTGCTTCGTCTTATGGGCATGACACCTTCATTACTGCCCCAAACTGCTGGACATGTGTAAACCCAAGGAGTTTCATTCCAAAATGGGATATCCAGCAATGGAAATGGAAATTGACTGAATACTTGATGTTAGAAACTGCTAGGAGGTTTGAAACCTCCTTTTATTTCGGTGTATTAAATCACTGAAATAAAGAAAACGTACCTAAAAAACATTGGATGAGCAGTTGCAATATGGAGATGCGGCATTTTCGAATAAAACCCTTCACTTTTAGATGGCTGATTTTAAATCTACTGTATACTATTGAGATAATCCATTTGGATCAGCAGTTATGTGGGTTTTGCACTATTTTTTTGTACTTAAAATGATTTTGTTAGTATGATTTTTAAAGTGTTGATTCCTCTGTCCCATTTTCTTATGTTTCAAAGGACCAAAACATGACAGAGCCTATGCTTATTTATGTCATTTGCCAATTATGCTGATTTCTTCACTCTCAGATTTGTTTTCAATGTCAACATTAATGTCCAAGCTATGGTTGTGCATAAACATCCATCATCCAGACACGACAATGAACGTTTTCTGGTATATATTTAACATTCTCATCTCAGATTTAAGCTTTTCTCCTGCAGAACGAACCATCCTCCTTTGAGTGGGCCGCTTAGTCTTTTTACAAAGTGTGGCCTCAACTTTAAAGTGCTTCAGTTTGCAACATATATGTCCTAAATGGTCTGTTATTGCACATTGAAGGATGCATGATATTAAGTGTTTACAAACTTGAAACAACCATGTATTATCCCCTCTTAGAGATTGTCTGTTCTAGCATTTGTATTAACCACCATGCAGAACAAAACTGAAGTTCTCTTCACACATCCGGAGCGTGTCCCATTTTCATTTGATCATGCCAATTGTACACATGCGAGAGATTATATTTATTTTTTATTGGTACATCTGTTAATGTTGCTGTTTGCTTCATGAAAACTCTTGCTCTCCCTGTACTGTAAAAACGCATTGAAGTTGGAAGCTAGGCTCACAGCACCGTGCAGGAGAGCTCAAGGGTTTCTCACTCGCCATACTTCCATCCGTCTGTCTTCTGGGATGAATATCTGTGGAGTTGCAGTATTTTCTCATAGTAGGCAATTTTTGTACAGTTTTATTAAAATAAATTTCACATGGATGTCTGACTTTATCTGCTGCCACAATTTAGACTGTAGATACAGTATATATAGATATTATTGTGCAATGGAAAATAAATGTAAAACCAACCGTAATGAGTTATGTGTTTTCCATTTTACTCACTCTCAACTTTCAGAGAAAAGACTAATTTTTTAAATTTTTGCAGTTGCTCTTCCACTGTGAAAGACCTCTGGAAAGTCTTTGTTTACTTAGTATCATGTAGTATTAATCAACATTTTTATGTTTTAGAAAATTTATATATAGCAGGGTAGGGAATTCATATAAATAAGTTATGTAATAGATATTTGTAGGTACTCATGTGGTGTTTTAATCATATTGGTATACTAAACGCCCATAAAAGTATACTATTATGAGTGCCAGTGAGCCACTTAGTTTGAAGACTTTCTGCTAATGCAAAAACCATAAAAACAAAGAAAATAATTTTTCCCTATCGATAAGTTTCTCTTTTTTTTTTTCTTTTTTTTTGAATGACAGAAACAAGCATCCATACAGATACAGCAGCTGCTTTGTGTAATGTTTCGGTCAAAGGTCAGACCAACATAGCATCTGGGCACTGATCACGATATAGATTAAGCCAAATTTTTTGTGTGTATGTGTGTTATCTAGTGGGTTTCTCCACTGATTTTTTTTTCTAGCACAGTATGTTTCAACAAGTTTAAATATGTGTAAGTTTTAGTGATTATTTGAAAATTTGTTGTTGACTTTAGTATGTTTTTATTTTACTTATTAAAGGGTTTTTCACATCTGCTGACCTAGATGTGAAAAAAAGTTTAAAAATGGTTAAATGGAAATAACCACTTTTGTTAGTTTTTTAAATTACCTTTACATTATTATGTTTGTTGGTTTTTATTGTAATGTTTTTGTGTGTGCTTTAGATTTTATTTTATTTTATTTTATTTTATCAGCGGCCGCTCCTACATTTCCCAGCAGCCCCTGCAGGTGGCGCCGGCGCTCTAAAAACTCCCGTCGTCCAGCGGGATCGAAACTACAGCGGTGAGTAAAGACCAGGAGCAGCAGCATCCTCACTGTCTGACGAACCGGCGGATGGAGCGGAGGGACGGCAAACTTGAAAACGGTGAAAGCCGGGGACAAAGTAAGCCGCAACACGTGTTCTCTGAATAGCCATAGACGATTTCTATGATTTATTTTGTACCATTTGTATTTTAGGTTTTATATAATGATGTGTTTGAAACGACATCCTTTTAAGTCTGTGCAGCGGATGAATGTTTTTGATGGACCTCCGCGTCTTGCTCAGTTGCCGCCGCGATGAATGAAACAAAGACGATGGACGCACACTGACCAACACCAACTCTTTGACGTTATGATCGTTGTGCTTTAATTGTTAAATCTAACAGAAACACAGCGGACTCAGTTAAAGAGTTTTTCTCCCGCTAACGTTAACTTTACGTTTCCCTCGACTGCTCAAACTAGCTAAGCAGCCTTCCTTTCAAAAGTCTAGATGACTGCATCAAAAAGGGAAATTGTTCTGTGAAACTCTTGGCCCTTTCCCAAACTTTTAGCGATGTGACAGCAACAGAGTCTGAACCGGAAAACTTGAGAAGTGCAGGTGTCTCAGCCTGGGTGGGTGAGTTCAAAGGGCAGCTGACAGTACCCTGCTGTCTCCTGATATGCGTCTGCTTTGCTGTCTAATGCTCTATCCACAAGCAATACATGTGTTTGCTTTGGAGAAGTGAACGGGAGACTGTGTGTAAAGTCTTACGGACCACAGTGCTGGATTGCCACCCCACAGGCCCAGCACAGCAGCACCAGTGTGAATAATGATGATGTGCACTTAAATGTTTTCTCTATTTCCAGTCTTAAGATGAGCCAGGGGCCGAATCTCGTCCTCCAGTGGCTGTCTAAGCTCCACCTGGCCCAGTATGTGGAGTCTTTCCTTGACAATGGGTATGATGACTTGGAAGTTTGTAAACAGATTGGGGAACCAGACCTGGATGCTATTGGGGTCCGCATTCAGTATCACAGACACAGGCTGCTCACAGCAGTGCAAGCGTTAAAAGAGGAGGACAAAAGGAAAGCACCTGGGTACTATTTCACCTTAGAGCCTCTGGATGCTTCTGCCTGCCACCACATCTCATACTCAGACAGAGTGGGTGACTTGGGGACTCCGAGGTGTCATGCACAGACTGCAGGAGTGCACCAGGCCTCCTGTCCTGGGAACCATAACCCGAGGTTCACAGATTGTAATGACTTTGTGACTTATCCCAAACTGAAGCTCAAAGTACTCATACGGGATAAACTTGCAAAAGATGGCATTAACCTGGGACAAGCACCTTACACCCACAAGGTAGGATATTTTTACTTCATCTCTTGCAGTTAAGTTAATAATAAATGCTGGGTCTTTAAGAGCTGTCTCATTGGATTTAATATGCTTACTTTGCTGCGAATGTGATGAAGAGTGTGACAAATTTCTTTGATAGTGCTGACGTCAAGTGATTCTTCTTTGAGGATGTGTTGGAGTCTCTGGCAAAGGTTTACTGAGGTTCATTTTAGTGTTAGTTTACTCAAAACACTTCCATATTAGTGTTAAACTTAACTGGATTAACTCTAATTGAATTGACTGACTGGGTACTTGGTGAAAGAGTAGTAAGTCTTACAATGCCCTCTGATCCTCACTGTACATCTTTTAAATTAATTTAAGGTGATTTTATGTGGAAAAATTCCTAATAGTGTTCTCTTTTTCTGGATTTACTGTTCCATAAGCGGCCTAAATGTGCCTAGATCGCTATTTCACGTATCTCCCAGAAGGCCATGTCAGAAAATGTTGAGTTCAAGTGTTTGAAGACATTATCCCACTCTGCCATAATCCTTTGCTGTAGCACCATTCTCACTTCCAAACTGGGGCATTAAATCCACACTGGAATTTAATTTGAGCACATAAAATGAAAAATGTGGTGTTTTATAATATAAGATTTGTTGCAGCTCCAGCTGTTTGGCTCTGTACCCATGGATTCCTGATTAGAATACACTACAACACCTACAGCTGTTTTAAATCTCCAAGAATTACTATACTGGCAAACAGTTGTAATATTTTTCTTTAATTAGTCTTTTTTTTTAAGGTAGATAAACAAACAAAATACAACAAAACAAATAATGTTACAGTGATGCTACTAGACTGTATATAAGACAAAAGAGGCTGTGACGTCCAGAATGAAATGGTACACGATGCTATGGAAATGGAAAAAGGATCATCGCCGACCCATTTCACCATTATGCTTTTCTTTGATAACATTAAAAGAGGTTGGATGACGTCCACCTTTTCTTTAAGGGAGGCAGAAACCTTCTGAAACATTTGAATTTTCATGCATTCCTGCAAATTATGCAACTTGGTGCCTACAGGAGTTTTACATTTAGGACAGTGTTGTGGGGTTTCTGTTCTGTACTTATTATAGCTATATGGAGAAATGTGTATATATCGTGTGAAATATTATAGTGTAATTCTTTATAAATGTTACAAATTAAAATTCTCAAAGGTAAAACCTCTTCCCATTATCAATGACTATTACTATTAGCCAGTTTCAACATCTCAAAATACAATTTGGATACAAAGTGTTTTTGTTGCTGGTAGGGCTGGGCCATACCATACCGTTCACGGTAATACCGGTATAACGTTAGGCAACGATAAGAAAATGAAATACCGCGATAGAATATGGGTAAAATGCGCATGCGCAGTGCCTTTGTTTTCATACGCTCATGGCGGAAAAAGCATGGCGGCGACGGAGAATGAGAAGGGCGAAAGCGGATTGTTGAATGAAACGGATGAACCAGAATTGGTTTGTAAAAATAGTGCCAACTTCAGCAATGTGGAACTGGTTTG
>VUQG01020072.1:0-15675 GCA_015106755.1 Etia nguti
CCATACTGTATATAAATGCCACTTGTTTTGCACATTTCCAACTGCCAACCTCTGTATATTTTATTTTATTGTTTATTCTATTCTATTTAATTTTTAAAATATATATATATATATATACACACACACACACACACACAGAGATATACATATTTAGTATACACATTCAGTAATGCACATACACTCTTATATTGTACATACATCTATTCATATAATTCTCAGATTCCCATTCTTATATTTGCTTTGTTCCTGTTTCTTGTATTTTGCACACCTCCTTTGCTTGTGAAGCTTGCACACAAGAATTTCACTCGCATGTGTTGTACCAGTGTACCTGCACATGTGATGTGACAATAAAAGTGATTTGATTTGATTTGATACTGTTAATTATGCCATTGCATATCACACATAACAAATCAGATCAATGTTGACTAGATAAATAAATATTGAAATTAATTTTTGTGATACATAAGCTTGCCAATTTATTTAGGTGGACCCATTCCACTGCTTGTTAATGCAAATACCTACAACAGCAATCCAATTTAGGCATGTAGACATAATCAAGAGTGCCTGATAAAGTTCAAACCGGGCATGAGATTAGGGAAGAAAGGTGATATATGTGACGTTGAAGTGGCATGCTTCATTAGGGCAGATAAAGTGGTCTTAGTATTTCAGAAATTGCTGATCTGGTGGGTTTTTTCCCATATAACCATGCCTAGGGTTTACAGAAAATGGTCCAAAAAAGAGAAAATATCCAGTGAGAAGGTCTACGGTTGAAAATGCCTTGTTGTTGCCAGAGATCAGAAGAGAATGGTGAGACAAAAGCTTATAGGAAAGCAACAGAAAAGCAGAAGAGCATCTCTTAATGCATGATGTGTTGAACCTTGAAGCAGAACACTGCACTGGGTGCTACTCCTGTCAGCTAGGAATGGGAAACTAAGGCTATAATTCATTTGGGTTCACAAAAAATTGGGATCTAGAAGGTGGAGTGGAAGGCCTCCATAGTCACCAGACTTTAGGCCAGTAAAATGTATTAGAATGTGCTGGAATGGGAGATTCGCATTATAGATGTGAACCTGATAAATCTGCAGGAACTGTGTGATGCTATCATGTCAATGTGGACTAAAATCTCAGAGGAATGTTTCTAGGACTTTGTCAAATCTATGCCATGAAGAATTAAAGCAGTGGAAGACAAAATAGGATCCAACCCAGCAGCATTTTTCATCCATTTGTCAGTCTGTGTTTTTTTATTTCAATCCAATATATAGGTATAAACCATTAGTTGCACACCGCTTTTAATGACACATCACAGGAGACTTTTAACTCTTTCCCCCATAAAGATGACATTCGATGACCTCCCCTCTACCCTCAACGACAATTTATTTACACTCCAGTGTATGACAGTAAAGATGTGGTTTGATGACATTATAATATCTTCCATGTTTTTAGCTGTATAGAAAGAGATCATCCTCGTAAACTTAGAATGCATACCCAAATATTTTGTCTGTAAACAGCCCTTAAATATAATACAAACCGCTTAAAAAAACATCCCCAAAACCCCCCAAAAAATCAACAGTTTAATTGGCCTGTTCTTCAGACATACTGTCAGAAAACCACAGCAGGCAGCAGCTAAAAACTAAGCATCTACAGTAATTACTACTTTTAAAACATTAAATTCCACCCTGAGATTTTTGTTTTAAACGGAGATGAATTCTTGACTTTTTACACAGGAGTTTGCATATTTCATATTCTCACAGTACTGATGGGACTAATTTTCAGAGTCTAGTATGATTACCCCTCAGTTGGCATCCATTACAAGGTGCGTGGCTCTCATCCTGAGCCAAGTCGTCCTTTCCTTATATCCAGTCCCCATATTACACAGGCGACCAAAATCCATTCCCTACTCGCAGTTAAATCACAAGCTGCACCAAAATCCATCAGCTACATCTGCAGCTGCGAAGCTCGCTATTTTTTTCCTTCTTTTTTTATTTCTATTTTTGCTTACTCTGTACACAAATGTGTGTAAATACCACAGAGGGAGCCAATGAATCGATGGTCCAAGATATCTAAATGAACGTGTCCCTTTAATAACTCTACTCCACTAATGTAGAGGCCATTAAACTGTTCATCCAGTCCATTCTTCTATCTATCAGAGATGGGGCTCAGTCAAGTTAAAGCACTGGGCTGGCACTAAAAACCTTAAAAGAGTTGGTCAGATTTAGAAAATAGATGCAGGGAAGATTGCTGAGGAAAGAGCTTGGAAATACCTAAAGCATAGTAGCAAAAAACAAACAAATTTTTTAAAAAAAGAAAAAAAGAAAAGAAAAACGCTCTCATGAATCACAGTAATGAAAATCTCAGTTTTTAGAGGGAAGTGGAATTGGAAAAAAAAAAAAAACCCAAGTCTTACTGCTTAATCCCCCTTTATGTACATCAAAATGGAGTAAATGTGCATTTTCTCAGTGCAAGTGTGCCACAGCAGGCAAGTTACCTCGCTTGTACAACTTTGTCCAAGTTAGTTATTTATGAGCATTGTGGCAGTGAAATGGTTCAAATTTACTCCAATCAATGCCCCGTCACAGAAATGTCTTGCTGGAGCCGTCGTGCTGAGAATAATTTTCCTTTCTGCTTTACATAAATGTCGCGGCTTTTTAGCGAGAGCTGGCTCAGACCTTGAAGCAATTTAGACAATTTTAGATTACTTTGTTTGCTTCTTGCTTTTTGTTGGTGGGTGCGTATTTGGATGTGTGCATAACACAAATGGACACACCAAAAAAAAAAAAAAACTGGAGATGGAAAATAAATGGGTGACACATTTGAAATCTCGCATCAATTGCCTTCTTTGTTGTTTTGTTTGTGTATTGGGTCTTTGAAGAGATTGCGACAAAGAAAAAATAATAATGATGAGTAAGTGAAATGCTCTCAGATGAATTCCTGATTGCTGTTTTAGTGATTTTCTTTTTGACATATTTGCCCATGTGTGCTTTCACGACTGCTGAACGTATGCTGATACTCAAAATGAAAAAGTCTATAGAAGCAAACGTAACAAAATACCGATGAGTGTCAAAAAAGCAGCTCTACTGGCCTTTGACCTAAACGCAGCACCTATAACTAGGAGGCTAGGCGACTGGATTACTCCATCAACCATCTGCTATTGGCCGAGTCCATCAGTCGTTGTTTCTTTGTTCAGTCTTTGTTGTTTTAATTTGCTAATTTTGTGCTTTTCATTCCAGTGCAAAACTGAATAGGACCACAAGGTGGTTACTCAATATTTCTGATGTGTGTTAAACTAGAGTCCAAATTTGTACAAAGACGTTAATGGAGAGTCTGACACTGCATGGTGATTTTTAGCTTTTTCTACGACAAAGAGCCAGTGTCTGAGTTCCAAACTAGCCATCCAAGAGGGCCAGGAGCCCATGGTCAGTAAGCAAGCCACATGCTGCCATGTTTCTTTTTTTAGATCGGTATCACCACACAATAATCCCCCTCTCCCCCCCAAAAAGATTATTTGCACTCACAAACACGAAGCAATAATTTTGAGTAAAATGCAGCTGAAATATATAAAATTAAAGGTTTATTTATTTAACATTTTACACAGATATATTTGAGTGTCGGTGTAGGTTAAGAGTTGGGGTTAGATAAACATCTACCCATTTATAAGGCTATCTGTTCATTATACCCAGATGGAATTTTTCCAAAATAACTTTTTATAATTCAGAGGCTGTAATGCGTCCCTTATTTGAGTGGTTCATTCATGTATTGAGAAAGTGTATGCACATTGAATGAGGAGCTGATACTGAATTCGACAGTCACAGGATAGTGCTGAATAGATCAAGATCAACAGTTGTACTTACAGTGTATTGACATACATGCAGCACCAACAACTCTGTGGTCTATATTGGGACTTGCTGATTGTGTAAATATATCAGCTACCTTCAAGTGTCCAAGTTCATCAGCGTATGTTTCATTGAATTACTGTTATTTCTTATATTTCTAATTTAGCAGTCCTTTCTTTAAAACCGTATTCCTGTGAAGCACAGTTCCTGATCAGTGCTACAGGTTTTTGTGGTTTTTATTGGTGACTCCATCATTTTTGCTGTTATATTTGACTTATGTACTGGTGCTTTGTTGAATAAGCCATACTTCTGAGCTACCAACCTGCGCCGGAGCCAGGTAAGCTTGCCACTTGTTGATAGTTTTTCACTGACACCCTCACATCACACATTAAAGGTTCTTGTAAGTTATCAGTATTTCCTGTCCACACTTAGTTGTTCGTGTAGGGTCTAAGTTATCATAGTAACCCTAACACTTAAATGGCAAATGGCCTGTATTTGTATAGCGCTTTACTTAGTCCCTAAGGACCCCAAAGCGCTTTACACTACACTCAGTCATTCAGTCAAAGAGCAGCATTTTGGCACACAGCACCTAAAACTCTGCAGATCTGTAATTGTGTCAAAAATGTCATTCTGTACCACGGCGTCAGGGGAACAGACTGCAGGTCTCTAAGGGCATTGCAGAATCATCGAAGACACCGGAGGCATGAAAGCAGAAATGCTCCAACTGCTGAGTGGGGACAACACGGCCGAGAATGAAAAGACAATATGCTCCCAGCTTGTTCATCACTCTGAGATAATTGTTCTTCTAAGAAACACTGCTGTACAGGTTGCAAAACAGATTTATGTTATAATTGCACAAACAACAGACAAGCAAGCACTCTATCTTGGGCTCACATACATGCTTTCAAAAGGTACCCTTGGTGGGTTGCAAAATAAGTAATAATAAAAAAAAGCAATCTCCAAGCGTGTCCATGGTAACAGAGTGGTTGGGGCCAGCCTACAGCTTTTCTCTTGTTTTCCAAGGAAGTCTAATCCTTCTGAAAATTGTCTAAATTGGTTTGAGGTCTTGCATTCACACTGAGAGGGAGAGTATTTATTTGTCAAACAAAAAAGCTAATCATTTCTGTGTGGCAGCTGCAATGAAACATTTGTGACGGTCCTGATTGAAGGAGCCAAACAGACACAAACAGCTGAGATGGACCCCCACCACTAAATCAGTCACATACTGTATGCGTGTTTCTCACCTAGCATTTCAGCTGCTCTCTGTCACCTTAGTTCTGTGTGTGTTCAGCGGCCCATGAAGGGGATTAAAGGACCGGTGAGAGGGAAATAGGACAGGCAGAATAAAAATATTTTCCATGTATTTATTTATTTTTTTGCTCGGTTCTGTCTTTCTTCTCACCTGTTAGTGAACGGTATAACATAGCTTTGCTTTGACTAAAACATAATACCACTGGTAGAGATAATGGGTATATCACATTTCTTTTGTAAACCAGACTTTCTTCATCAGAGTCTGTGTACTCCCACAAAAGGGTTAAAGGTGTCTTTTGTCAAATACTTAAGTAGAAAACAGAGCATCTTCAGACCTTACGCTTTACTGCTGCTGAGGCTGATGCCTCTCAGATCTTCTAGGTCAACCAATATCAAGTCAGGTATAGAGTCAACGACTACCCCTGGTCCAGAGCCATCTGACACTACTCATGCTCTCAAATCTTTTCCTTTCTTCCAGGTAATTTCCAAGTGCTGCCCTGTATTTTTTTGTTGTTGTCAGGTAGCCGTACCATCGCACCACGTACCTGTGCCGCTACACCTGATTGTCTTTTCCTCAGACCATTGGGCTTACGGACTCTGCTTCCCCGCTCTCTGGCACTATTATTCTGTGTTGTCTTCCCAAAAGGTTCTTGGATGTACCCTGGTTTCTGGTGTGTGTATTTGGTTGGTGTACTTCCCTCACCCTGTTTACTGGCCTTAAAAAAAATAAAAAATTGCTTCTTTATGTCTGTGTGCTAAGTCCTCTGGATTTGGATTTAAATTCCTAGTGAAGGTTTCTCTTTTTGTTCAAATTTTGTTGTACTCTTCCTGCATTTTCACCTGCAGTGCTTTTTTGTCAAATGTTTCCTCGGGAAGTTAAATACAGTTATTACTTGCAAACTGTCTGTGTGCTTTCTTTGTGGCCTGCATTTGAACGCCATGTGGCATCTGCAGCATATACAAAGTATGTAAGGAGAGGAGTGTTAATCTGGTAAATGTGTAAGTTCACATCTGCTGCACAGCCAACACTGCTGTATTACTTCTAAAATAACAGCTGCACACAAGCAATACGAGAGTTCTTGAACCTTCTGGCCTTGATTCATTACGCACCCTCTCAAGTCCCTGAGCTGTAGCTCAGACTGTCCTTGACTGGCACACAGGTCAAAAATGAGCTCATATTGTATGTACAATTTGTGTGTGTTTCCATGCCTTTTTTGACCAAATACCAAAAAGCCATTGTTGACCTTTGCTTTTCATTTGATGCTGTCCATGTGGAAAGTCTTTACCGTGTCTTCAGGTCATGCATCATGATTTTGGCATTAAAGTGTGAATCGTCACAAGGAATGTCATGCACCCTTGCGGAATTATGTGTTTGAAGCTCACTTTGATGTTTATTCTTTGTAGAGCCGCTGATGTGCTTCATCAGGGAGAGGAATACCAGCAAAATAAAATTACTAAGTTCACTTGTGTCCTCACATCTTGAGGAGATAAAATGCTAATGTTTATATTTGATTTAGCTATTTTTTGCTAAATAAATTAACCTAATGAATAAAATATGGGCAATTCAGGAGCTCCAAGCTTGTATCTTGTGTTGGTTTGGACTTGAATGATAACCAGGAGGCACCAAGTTATATACTTCAAGTTGTCATATAATACTAGTAGTTAACTTCTGCACTTTGTCCCAAATGATTTTGGTATTTTGATTAATTATAATTCTGTTTACAGGAATGTGAAATATTGAATACTCGGACTACTCATACTTAGAATGTTCCAGACTCCTCAGAAATCTGAAAGAAAGAGAAACTGAATATTCTAAGCACCTAAAGAGTTGTTTTAAGACTATAAAATCTTTAAAACTATTTTAAATGATATATGGTCATTTAAAATATCTGCATTTCATCATCTATTTCTCATTATCTCTTTCTTATTATCTCGTTTTTTCTGTTCTTTTTCTTCATCTACCTCCTACACTACTCTTCTCCTCCCTCATCCCCCCTCATCCTCTTCTTACTCACCTCAAGCCTCATCTCCTGAACGGAAGTCATGGCTCTAACACACAAAAGCCTACATGAAGAGGCTTATTTATTTCTGATACCGTCCCAATTACTTACAGGCAGCAGATTAGACATGTGATCATCCCGTCTCAGCCGATAAGAGAGCTAGCTAGCTAAACAACAGCTAGTTATAAGCTAACATTATGCTAGTTGAGGTTATGTAAGTGTCCAAAAAAATCATACTTTTTCTCTGATCAACAACTTGATTTTATTCTCACATCGTATTAGAGTTTATCCACTAAGTATCAGAGTTTTTTATGTTAGAGCCACTTGGAAGAAAGTTTAAGTAATACCAGCTAACAGCATTTAACAGCCGCTAAAAGTGGCAAATAACAGCAGCATTTACAGTTGGAAAAGTTCTGGAAATCCTCAACAATTCACCCAAGTATCACTGTCATCAGACAGAAGTGACGTTCGCTGACTAATCAACCCATATCAGACTCGTTTCACAAAGTTTTACAGAGTAAATAGTTGAGAACCCTCCATACCCAGCATTACGTGGTAAACAATGAGTGTCTGACATGACTTGATGGTAAAAATGAAAAATATTGCAAAATATTTAAACGTCACATATCTGTTATTTATTCCTGATTTATTAAGTGTTGATAGTGGAATAGTTAGCATTATGACAAAAAGTTGAAATATAGACAAACAGTAGTAGAAACATGCCCACTGGCCATGGTGATTATGGGGTACAAAAGGCTAATTTTCAATTCTCAAGGCTCAGTCGTAAACAGGATCCTTGTTTCAAAATCCATCTATAGTATTAAAAAAGTTGTCCTAAATTAGGCTGATACTTTGTTATATACTACATACCCTCAATTGATGTCTTTAAATTACTGAAGATAATACCTAGCATCAACAGAAAAATGATGCACAGTCCAATAATCAGTTGATCTGCAAGGATCTTTCTGCTTCGGGGATAGCCGGCTCTTTCAAACCAGTGACCTAAAGTATTTGTCGTAGCATTGTTTCTAGGTATACATGTATATATTACTATATTTCAAAGGGGCTTACTGACATGTTTTCCTTTTTTTCTCCAATACATATATCTTACAAATGTAGCTATTGTTTACTTCTGAAATAACATACGTTATTCCATGCAGTGCAGTCCAAAAGGAAACCAACTACTTCCAAAGTTTTTGCTCTCTTTGTCCTGGTTAATTCTTTCCTCTCCCATCAATCATCTCAAGACTACTTAGATTTGTCTTTTGACCCTTGTGAGGACACTGGCCCCTAGGCTAGAAACCACTGGTCTAAAATATAAATGACTTTATATAAAGTAGCTCTTTCTCCAACGTCTGCAACAGTAAAATTATGCTAGAGGCTAGACACTACAGGCAAAACTTTATTTTTCTTCCCCATGCACAGGTAAACACAGGGTTATTTTGCTTCTATAAAAATGTGCACATTTAGATTAATGGTAAGAAACTGTCAGTTGCATAGTGTAAAAAAAAGCTTTCTATAGGAAACCTTTGCAAATTAGTGCCCATTTAATGAAACAATGAATTACTGCTATATATACATGACATGATAGAAATACAAGTAACTGTTTTGATCTAGGCTATTAAGTGTCATTTTGAGAAGTTCTACTCATAACCTTTCATCTGTAATTACCACTTTTAATAATACTATATGAGGTTAGGCATTCTTTAAAGAGTGCTTTTTAAAAACAAAAACATTGTTTTGATCATATTCTGATGAAAACTTGAAATAATGGTTTTCATCATGATTTTCTCACACATCTCTCACATCATTGTGGAGGAATGTTGGCCCATTGTTCTTTACAACAATGCTTTAGTTCACTAAGGTTTGCTACCATTGATTTATGCACAACTGCTTTAATGTCCTGCCACTTGCATTTCAATCAGGTTGAGATCTGATCTTTCACTGGGCTATTGCAACACCTTGATTCTTTTTATTTGCATTCATTCTGTTATAAATGTGCTTTGGATCGTTATCCAGTTGTTATCCAATTCAGAGAGATGACTTCACATTTGAATTCAGAATACTTTGGTATGCTAAAGTAACCTTACCTAACCCTAAACCCAGTTCCACTCATGACTGCAAGTTGCCCAGGTTTTGTGACTGCAAAACAAGCCCAAACCATAACCCCCCACTACTGTTCTTGACAGTTGGTACAGTATGAGGTGTTTGTGCTAAAAAGCTGACTTTGGTTTTCCATGAAAATGCCATGCGCTATGGCCCGATATCTCTACTTTGGTACTGCCTATGCAAAGGACATTGTTCCAGATGTCCTGTGGTTTGTTCAGATGCAACTTAAGCAGTGCAAGCATAGTTTGTTTTTTTAGAGAGAAGAGACTTTCTCTTTGCAACCCTTCCATACAAACCATAATTATTAAGTCATTTTCTAATTGCAATATCATGAACTTTAACATGCTAAGTGAAGCCTGTAAAGGCTGAGATCTAGGTCTTGTTTTTTGGGGAATTTCTCTGAGCATTGCATGGTCTGACCTTGGGATGAATGTGCTAATAAATGGACTGGTTCTTATATAGTGCTTTTCTACTCTGAGCACTCAAAGCGCTTGGTAAAGAGTCCTTCATGCGAGCAATTTTTATTGTGCTCTTTCTATCTAACACTTATACTCCAATGGATGGATCAGAGAGCAACCTGGGGTTAGTATCTTGCCCAGACAATAAAGTAGAGGTAAAGTATGTCCCCCTGGAGCAGATGGGGGACTGAACCAACAGCCTTCAATTAACCACCAAGTACTAACCTTTAATTATTATATGTACTAGGAAATTATTTTACCCTATTCACCTTTACTGTATTGTAATGCCATGTCTACGACAATAGCCTGTAATGTCTCCCTTTTAGATCTGTAATGCCGTGCTTCAAGGAAAGCAATCATAACATATATAGATGCATCCTTACTGCTCATATTTCTTCTTATAACAGTAGGCTGCAGCATGATATTTCAGTTTTTTGCTTCATATACACTGAATTGACCATGGTTATGTTGCTTCAGGCACCAGAGAGGTAAATATACAGCCAGTAAGGCTCATTTGAATAATTGACCGAAGACTGTGAAGGTTAATCAGATGCAAAAAACTTTCATGTAAAAGTCCTTCTACAAAGTATGACTTCTTAAACTTTTGAAAGCAGCAATAATTTTTATCTCCTGTCCTGACAGTCACAAACGAGCTGTGTAAGGGTATAATTACCTAATTAATGTTACAAAGAAATCTTCCGGGAATCTGTGCATCAACAGCCAGGCGTTGGCGATTGATGTTGTAATGTGTTGTGGCTTTTTTTTTTCCTTTTAATTTATTATTATTATTATTATTATTATTATTATTATTAATATTAATGTTGTGGGTTGTCTAATCTGAACACAGTCTTGTTGGGTACTGAGCTGCTTCTGTGAACAAAAAAAAAGTGTCATTGCTGTCTTTGTACTTGGCAAGACCCAGAAGGAATGAAAAATCTCAAATGCATTCAAAACATCCCAAGTTTGCACGTCCAACAGTAACATAAATCTTTGGTACACTACATTCAATTTATTCTTGGCAGAAGCAGCTTCCCCTTTCTGCAGGCGGTACACAAACCTGCAGCACAGAACAGCTCAAAATAAGCACAAATTATAACAGCACTCATAAATATAAGCTTAATGCAGCTGCATATGTTTGCATTGCTCGAGGCTTGTTTAGCTTCGGCGTTTACTGGCTGGTTTTGTGTCAACAAATGAAATGCCATTTAAGGATTATACCACAATTAAGTCGTATTCAGCGTGACAAAGTTGACTTATATTTTCTAAGCTGCTAATTTCCTGTCTCTCCTGCTGCTGATAAGGCCTGAATGCTGTGATTAAATTTCATCTAACGAGAGACCACTGGACATACAATGGAAGCCCTGCTATTTTTTTGGGTGAAAATTAAATGAATTCAGAACCAATGTGGGGCTTTGATTCATTCACAGTCTGACCTCTGCAATCTGCAATTACACACATGCAGTGGAGGATTAGACAACATCTAGCACTGTGTCCTACGGAGTAGAGCGGCGCACGTTTGTATATTGCCGGCATTCCGTGTGTCCTTCCCCAAGCAAATCGAAATTGCCTGCTTCCCCAGAGAACATGTGCATCTTCCTCTATTTCACTACAAAGTGAATCCCAAATAATACACATACATTACAAAAAAACCCAAAACTTGATCACCCCTTCACTGAAAATAGCAAGGGATGAGCCACCCGCTTTCCTGGGGCCTGCCCGACATCAATCACATTTACTGAAGGTACAAAAGGACCTTTTTAAATCTTCTGAACTTTGCTGCAGCACAGGCTGTTACCTTCTCCTCAGTGCCCTGTCACAATGAATTGGGTTGCGCTTTAGTAAACATATTTCCTGCCCCTACTTTGAACACTAGCTTCTTCCTCTGGTGTGGTTTTTTTTTTCTTTTTTTTTTGCACGGTGTGTCTTGTGCATTTTGCATTTCATGAAAGAAAGAAAAAAATAAGACGAACCTGATTATTTACTGTTCCTCTTTGAAAAAGTGATCCAACCGCAGTAACAAATTATTAACCGAGATTTTTACTGACTCATGCTTCTTACCATTATGTTTGTACTGCATGCGCAATTCTTTCCTGATGAATGCAGATAACTAAATATAGCTTACTTAAAGATGGGGTAATGTATACAGTATCTGGGTTCATATCAGGTTTTAGTATATATGCCTCCAAGCATGAATACGCCTCCTAATTTTCATTGGCTCCGTTAGAGGAATGAGGTTGTGGGCGAGTGAGATAGACCTTGTTAGGATGGAAGACAGGGAGAGAGAGAGAGAGAGACGAAAGTGGAGAGGGATAGAGGCAGAGCGAGGTGGTTCTCGTGACATGGCAGAGGGCCAGAGTCGGTGACGGCTGACTAATGACTTTCACTGAGGGTGTCAGCCTCAGATTTATGTTCCCCCCCTTGCCCGAATCCACTCTCACTATCTTAAAGCAAGAGTTATTCATGAACTATAGGGCCACGTACACAGAGGCAGGAGGCAAAAAAAAAGAAGAAATAAATAAATTTTTAAAAAAGAAGCACGCACCCCTTTGAGATTTAGAGCTCGGGCTGTTTGCCAAAGCGGATGTGCACACACGAGCAGTGATGTAGCAGTAAATAAAATGTGGGGTGAGCTATAAGCTCCACATGCCGATTATTGTAAGGCATCAAGACCACAAATATAAACAAATGTCACTGACAGATTTCGGAAAACATTCATTCGTGCCTTGAGTGTCGGAGAAATTGCCCTGACCTTTAAGTGATGAAAATATAGACGCAGTATCATCCAGGGGGTATGCTGTTTAGACCGCTACAAAACCATTATCTAAAGGGAGAATCTAAAACCTGAGTGAGGTTTAACACAAGGCATGAGTCTGATTTTGACAGCTAAGATACTATATAGTCTCAGTCTGCATATTTAAACCAGGGTTGTGTTATTTTAGTACCATTTTCAACAGGAGACTTCGACACACTAGTGCTTTGAGCTAAATGCCAGCATTAATATGCTAACACGCCTGCAATGACAAGTATAGCAGTGCAGAGGGAGTTTCCGGCATTTATCACGTTCCACCAAATAATCTCTGACTTCCTAAATTTGAACTCCAGTACAATTGTCATTTGCAATGTTTGTGTTAAGTTAGGCCAAGATGCCACTGACAATACCGTAAAATATCTACATTGAACATTCGCATGGCACCACTGAGCTATCACGCCATACTTTTAAAAAAAGTAGGAAAGCTATGATTACCAGGCTTGATACAGAATTTTCTTTATATTTTTGTCCTTGACAGGTTAAACCACAATAAATAGCTTTGTGATACAATCTTGGTAGATTTTATCACGTCATCTCAAGAAGAATTGATTTAACAAGTGTTAAGTTATTGAATTTTATGCAGATTTTACATGATTTAATTACATTCACCATAGAAACATAAAATTATTTTGTTCAAACTGCAAACTCTTGTAAATATAATAACCACCCAATTTCACTTTTTTGAGTGTACAAACTCACCCCTGGTATCATTATAGCGAATATTGAGTAGCAGTCTGGAGTGTGGAGGTCACTGAGTTTGTGCACCATAACAGTTATACCTACAGTTAGTGTTGATGTGGATTTTGATGTGTTTCTAAAATGTGATTTGTTGAGCTTTTTATTTACATGTTGCAGCTTGAACCAAATACCTCTTTGGGGACAATAAAGTATAAAGTAAATTAAAATTAAGTACAATTAAAACTACTGCTACATAATATATACTACAGTTATGCAGTCTCTATTCTATCTCACTGTTCTCTGTCAGGAGTGAGGGAAGTGCTCTGTTTGGGTGATATGTTTTCTCTTTAACCATTTGTCCAGCTGAAACTTTAATACAGTTAAGGACTGAGACTATGAATGCTGTGAAAGCAAGTTCCTTAGGAGTCATATACAACATCTGACACCTGGCATCTCAGAGATGAGCTTAAGGTTTACACTTTTCCTGACATTTAGTAGTAGTCATGAGTACTATGAGTTACTCATAAGTCAAAGTGTGTGAAGCACTTCGAACAAGAATTAACCGAAACTGCATGTCTTTGGACTGTGTGAGTACCCACAGCTTTCCGAGGAAACCCACATGAGGTGAATGTGCACACTCCACATCAAAAGCCCAAGCCCACAAGGAGATTTGAAACGAGAATCTTTTTGTTCATCTTCTTGTTATCCACTGTACCCCTTCCCATCAAGTTAGAATAATTCTTTATTTTCTAATTAACTATGTCCTCTAGTTTGTTATTAAGTTAGTCTAGTTATCAGTCACTTCCACTTACTGTACAGCTTTGTGGATTTTCTTATTTCAGTGCCAGTGTCTTTCTTTTTCATTTGCTTTGAACATCCAATTAACAAGATGTAGGACAGTGTATGTAGCTGAGAAAAATACTATAGTTCGGTTTACAGTTCAGTTTTATTTATATAGCATCTAATCAAGGCGCTATATATTGTAAGGTAAAGATCCTACAATAATAGAGAGAAGCCCCAAAAATCAGATCGCTCTCAATGAGCAAGCACTTGGAGACTGAGAAGAAAAAAAACTCGCTTTGAATAGAAAGAAATCTCCAGCAGAACCAGGCTCAGGGAGGCTAGCTATCTGCCATGATCAGTTGGGGCTGAAGGGAGGGAGACAGGAAAGAAAATGTGGAAGAGAGCCAGGGATTAACAGAAAGTCTAAGTCCAACAATAAAAGTGATGTATAAACACATAGTGAGTGAAAAGAGGTGAGTGAAGAAAAAAGAACTCGTGCAACATGGGAAGCCTAGGCCTATTGCAGCGTAACAAAGGGATGCCTCAAGGTCATCACATCCTATCCTAACTCAAGCTTTATCAAAAAGGAAAGTTTTAAACTTTTAAGTCTAATCTCAAAAGTAGAGAGCATGTCATGTCTGAAGTAAAGCAGCACTCTGTCAGGAGTGAGGGAAGTGCTCTGTTATAAAATGGCCTGTAAATGGCCTGTATTTGTATAGCGCTTTACTTAGTCCCTAAGGACCCCAAAGCGCTTTACACTACTTCAGTCATTCACCCATTCACACACACATTCACACACTGGTGATGGCAAGCTACATTGTAGCTGTACATTGGGGTGATATTTTACAATGAGGTCTTTAAGATAAAAAGGGGCCTGATTATTCATATGTGAGTAGAAGGAATTGTATTCAGTATTCTAAATTCACAATAGTTACTTGTCTATTACTCCTCCTCCTCTCAGTCATCTCCTTGGGAAACCCTCGTGCTATTTAGATCATTGCATGGAAGTCCTGATTTCATATGCCATCTGCAGTTCCAGTGTGGACTTATAAGTTGGTGTTTGGTCTCTGCACAAGTTTTGTGTCAAACCAACTTGACTTTTATGTGGAGGATCATCAACGTTGATACCAAACAACAGTTTTCAGTGGTAGAACCTGCTGCTATTAAGCCTGAAGGCAGTGGAGTGGGTGACGAGAATGACCAATACGATCCATCCTTCTCACACAGTGCCTTTTCTTCAAAATTGAATTAAAGTTGAAAGGACACTGTTTTTGCACATTGGGGAAGATTATATGGTATAAGGGACATCAGTGGAGTGTTCTCAAAACTAGAGTGCATGTGTATAGTGTCAAAAACTGGTTCAAATCTTCACCAGCTAGGCAGATGTAAATTGTAAATTTTAGCATAAAATCATTACGTAGAGTATGTGAAAACTTGTTTACTTTCTGCTACCCACCCGAAGCTGATAAGTATCCCTAGCCTACTGTACATACAGAAGCATATAATAATAGTTTAAAAAAAAAACACAGAAATGAGATGTTTCTGTGACGGTGAGATAATGACTTGATTTGCATAAAGCTACTGTCTGAGTCAAACAGCTCATGCTGCTTGCTAGCTACATGCAGAGGTGCCTTTGAGCATAAATAGTGAGCGAGACACAGAAAGGGAATTTCACACGTCACACATGGTGGATGCTTTTAATCCAAATAGCCCTGAGTGCATAACAGTGCAGAGAGTGTGAATGAGTGGGGGGGGGG
>VUQG01020074.1:0-36014 GCA_015106755.1 Etia nguti
TGAGCCTGGTTCTGCCGGAGGTTTCTTCCTGTTAAAAGGGAGTTTTTCCTTCCCACTGTAGCCAAAGTGCTTGCTCATAGGGGATCATATGATTGTTGGGTTTTCTCTGTATTATTATCTGTATTATTGTAGGGTCTACCTTACAATATAAAGCGCCTTGAGGCAACTGTTGTTGGGATTTGGCGTTATATAAATAAAATTGAATTGAATTGAATTGAATTGAATTGAGAGCTATGGTGTACCACAAGGTTCTGTGTTGGGACCCTTTGTCATGGCGGTGTGATGATGAGGTGGACCCAGAAGCAGACACGGTGGAGACAAAACTACGTTTCAACAATAAAGCGAGCCTTTATTTGGCTGAATAAAACAACAAGACTCGACTATGAACTAAACTATGAGTTTTTAAACTATGACTATGACAAGGAAAACATGGGGGTACGTGGGCAGATGACGTGACACTGAACACAGGAAGACTGAGGACTTAAATCCACACACGAGGTGATCAGGGGAAGTAGAGACGCATGAGGACACAGCTGACTAGAATGAAACATGAGAACACAGGGGAGAGTAAAACTAAATACTATGAGCAAAGAACACCAGAGTCTTTCAAAATAAAACAGGAACCATAGTAAGAAGCAGACATGACATGAACTTAACAGGAAAACACATGACAGATATGAAACATGACAGGTAGACACTAAACAACAAGGGGAACTTACCACAGGCATAACTGAGAGTAGGACACTGAGGAGGAGAACATGTAGTGAACAGGAACAGATACATAACTCAGAATGCATAGAGTAACCTAAACTAAACCTATAACTAAAAGCAACCTGATAATACAAGAACTAAACCTCCTTACAATATGTCTAGGAACACAAATATAATAATAACCTCAAAATGCTGGGTCACAGACCCAGCCCGTTACAGATCACTGACTGTAAAAACGAGATATGGTTTGCACTGAATCAGGGGTATTGTAGGGGGGTGTTTTAGTGTATTTCTGTTAAATGTGATTGTGTTTCCCCTTCCATGCGTGGTGATCTTCAGGAGTAATACAGGTAGTATATTCCCCTTGTGCACGTTTTATTTGTCATTTGTGTTGCCATGGATGGAACCTTTTAAACTTCTAAAAATCACGCCTGAGAAGTTTTCATAGACATTACAGAACAAAAGACACATTCGACACCTTTCATAATATTTACATATCATTTCATAGTATCATAAACTAAGTGTTGTTCCTACTCTTCAACTGATGATTGAGAAGGATTTTTGTAATGGTTAAAATATATGGCACTGCATTCAGCAACAGTACCATGCAATAGTCTTGAGCCACCCCTCATTTCTTTAAATTTTGCTTCCAAGGAGCCGGTAATAGTTCTCCAGGCTTTCTGAAGGTCTTTGAAAGGTTTTCTTTGGTTGCTTTATTACTAATTTTTTAATTTTCTGTCCAGTCCTTGTACCTGACCATTATCAGAGGAATGTGTTTTTTCTTTTGTTTTTTTGTTTGTTAAGCCACTTAACTCTGGCCTGTGAATCATTCAAGCATAAAAAAATCATCTAACTTAGGGGATCAACCAGTGTTGCAACATAACAAACAAGTCAGTAATGAACCAGTTATAAATTGTAACTTTAGGCACTTTGTTACTTGCAGCCTGTGACAAAAACAAATGTCAAATATAACGCAGTGTGACAGGCTTAAAATAGTATTTTTGTATCAACAATGTGGTTTCCAAAGAGATATTACTCAAAAACTTGGTATATCTACGCATGGTGTGCAGCGTGTCCTTAAAAAAATTTGAAATCTGAAAGTCCTTTCCTTAGGAAATAGGAAAGAAATACAGCAAAGCCCTGACACAGAACCTGAGCGATGCATCTGGCCCCTTAAATGATCCATCGACTGTTCACTGAAACAGTCGATCTCACTGAAACCTGAAATGGTCCCAGTGGAAGGGTGGCTTTCAAGAACCCATTCCTATGGAAAGCAACAGAGAGAAAAGGCTGGTATGCCAAATTAAACAAGAACTGGTCTGAAAGTTCTGATAGAGTGATGAATCTAAATTTCACATTTTTAGTTCAAACTGTTTTCCATATGTAGAGGAGGTTAGGAGAGAGGTATAGCAATGATCATATGTCCATATGCCATTGTCATATGTCAGTTGGCAATGTCCATAGCCAACTGTTGAATCTGGTGGAGTCTATATTGTAGTTTGGACTGCATTTTAGTCAGTGGTGTTGGGGAGCTTGTCAAACCTGATGGAATTATAAACACAGAAAGGTACTGTCAGATTTTGATGTGCCATACAAAACCATCTGTACGACGTCTGATTGGCCACAGCTTCATTTTTCAGCATGACAGTGATCCCAAACACACTGCTAATGCAGTAAAAGCATACCTGGATAGAAAAACACACATTGCAGCAGTATCAGTTATGGATTGGCCTCCCCAGCACCTGGACATCAGCGTTATTGAAGCAGTGTGGAATTATCTTGATGGTGAACAGAACAAACAGCAGTCAATATCCAAAGAAGAGCTTTGAATTTCATTTAAAAGCCTGGAAAATTATTGCAGAAAACTACTTAAAGAACTGAGAAAAAAGCTTGTCTAAGACTTCAGGCTGTGTTGAAGAATAAAGTTCGTCATACAAACTATGGACTTTGGAAATTTCAGGATTGTATAAGCTGTTTTTGCTTTGTATACTGTATTTCCATTTATTTTTGCACTTTTCCATAAATTGCTGCAAAATTTCAAGCAAAATATAACGAAATGAGATGTGGCTCAGGATGTTTTAGCTAGTGTAACCTCATATTAGATCATAATTTAACGTCTTGTATTAAAAAAATCTTGGACTGAATTTCATGGGGAGTGGATTAAAAGAAAAATCAAGCTTTTTTGTCTTTACAGTTCTTACTGATGATAATTACATGAACATCATTAGTCTGAAAGGATGCACCAAGCATTAAATAATACTTAGCAAGCTTTTTTTTTTTTTTTTCCTAATAAAGATAAGGGGCTTCCTGGCTCTGATGTTTTTCTAAAGGTTACAGAGATAAATGTTTCTCAGATCAGGATTTGAGGATGACAGGCTCATAGCTGGCTCGTCCTCAGATGAGGGTACAGACCTGCAGGGCAATAGTTGATCTAGTGGGCAATGTTTTACTATCCAGATGGTTGTGTCAGAGTAATTCTCCTTAGAAGGGCTCGCCACTAATCCTCCAGAGATTCTGCACTGGCTTGATCTCGTGTTTGCATGCGAAACCAAACAGCTAGCCTACTGTAGCTCCCTGGCTGTTAAAATGCTGAGGTTCTCATTGACTGTTGTATTGTGGACATTATAGCACAAGTTATAGGTTTACTGGAAGGACACAGCTTTGCTGGGTGTTCACCATGCACTGAGAGGTTTCTGTAGGAAAGAAAACAGGAAGGGATGAGATAATCAACAGAAGAGAGAGTGCTAGGAGAGAGAGAGAGAGATACAGGCACCATAGATTGAGTCAGGCTGATTAGGTGCAGATTCAAGTCATAAGATTGTCTTAATCTCAATGCTGGATCTATTTCTGCAACATGGGACCTTTGACAATCAGGTACACTTTTCAACCTTTTAGTATACCTTCAGGACTATAGAAAACCTAATTGCTTTTTAATGTAGTTTTTCTTATTGTGATCTTAGTCTTAATGGTGAGCCGCACAAATTTAAATGTCTTAGAAGCAAGAAAAACTTTCATATTAAACTACACAGATGCAAAAACAGCCTTTTAGTAGTCTATTACAGGGCCGTGAGATAAAAAAGGTTGAAGACTTAGGGCACAAATGAAGGTGACTTTAACAGAGTGTGAGTAATTGTTGCGTTGTCGATGCTGTGAGGGGATGGGCTGTGTATTGTCTTTTTTCCCCATGGCTGGTCTGGATGACTCATAGGTGCAAAGGAATCAGTTGTGTCACCTTCACTGATGAGCAGACTCAATGAAACAGGGTTGTGTAAAAACCTAGTTAACCTATGCATGTAAAAGCATGATCTCATTTCCTTCACTTTTATTTTATTTTTTTAAAAAGTGCATCCATGTGCAGATGTAGTGGATGTAGCTCATACAATAAACATGCAGATGTGATGTGAAGTGATGCATGGGCTTTAAAGCAATTTCTGACGCACTGAACTTCTCTGTGTTTCATTGTGCACGCTCCTCTGGATTGCTTTGCTGCTGGATCAATGCTGCTTTGCTAATGGTGAGTCCACTGAAGCACACACCCCACCTACCTCTTAGTTACCTAACTGGGAAATCCTTTTTAGTTTTTGTCACGCTATTTTCACTAGTTACTAATATTTCACTCATTCAGCTTTATTTTTTAGTTGTTCGCATCAATCTGCTATAAATTACTGCTGTCCTTGTGTGGCTGTTTACTCCTCTTTTTGTAGATGTGAAATCTGCATGCTGCCCTACTCTATAAGCCAATTACTTGAGCTTTGTTAATCTGGGTGTGCGCGTTGGTGTTTATTTACGGGTGTGTTTAGCAGCAGCCGTGCTTCATGTTATGCAATGACCCCCCCCCCTGCTTATGAAAGTGAAATGGAAGCTAAAAACTAATGCGCTTGATGTCACTTCTGTAGGATGGGTTAGAAATCCAGAGGAACTATAATTAGAAAAAACCAAAACAAACCCCAAGCCTAAGCATGTTAATAATAAATGCATAAATGAAAAATATAGTCTGCATAAATAGTTTACCACAGAAAAACATGTCTTGACCAACTCACATGCAGGATTTTTAGAAACAATATTGAACCTGTATTGCATCATCTCATTCTTTTGGCTGCTCCCTTCAGGGGTCGCCAAAGTGGATAGTCTCCCTCCATCTCACCCTCTCTTTCTAGCATCCTCTTCTGTCACACCAACCCTCTGCATGTCCTCCATCACTACTTCTATGAACCTACTTTGAGGTCTTCTTCTTTTCCTCCTGCCTGGCAGCTTCATCTTCAATATATTTTGTCCAACATATACCACCATCACCAAACTTTCTCTTTTACTCTTGCTGCTATCCTTTTGTCACAAATCATCCCTGAGACTGATCTCCACCTACTCCACTCTCTTTCTCCCCTCTTGTGGACTATCTTGTTGCTTTGCATGGTTGACTCGAGGTCTCAACTGCCTTCGCTACCACTACTACTTGCATCTGCAGATTTGTCCTGTGTCCTTGAGGTGTGACTACCCATATGTGGTCCGCATGTAGTTAAGTCAAAAATATGCATTACCTGACTTTACAGAGGTCTGTGCATTTTCCTGTTACTTTATGCCATTTGGTAAAAAAACAATTATATTTTCAATTCGAGTAAATTAAACCACAATAACAAAAACAGTTAAAAATCACTGGCCGACCAAATATTTATATGCATTTTATTCATTCATTAACATTTGCTTCCTCTAGAGGGCGCTACTCCGCTACATTAGAACTACCATATCTGCACTGAACGTCCCACCGACGCTAAAAGACAATACGTGCGACCAATCACATACCAAGATCTAATACAGTAATGGCTCTAAGCCAATGGGAGCTAGCGAAAAGATGTTTTTCACTGTATGGGGCGGGCCTTGGTGGATGATGGACACGTCTGCTTTGCTCCCTGGCCAAATATTCGGTGTGGACTGTAGTTGAGATTTTTGGAGGCTGAGGTAGTGGGACGTTCGCTGTTTTTTGGAGGAGAACGGAGCGCGAGTCGAGTCCACATTTGGAAAAGTGTCCTCATACGCATCGTTGGAAATTAACAACAGGTAACGAATAATTTCGCCTCCTTTAAATCACGTGATTTCTACATCAGCTACTGCAGATGGTTCATCGCGTTTTGGGGGTATTTTGCACGTAATATATTGGGAGTGTACTTAACCTGCGCTAGTACGTATTGTAACCAGACGTAGTTGTTCTAACGAGGCAGGGCAAACGCCGCGTTTGTCACTGAAAGGTGTTATTTAGAGTTCTGGTCATACCTTCGCTGTAAGGCGCTTCATGGCGCCTATCTCCTTCCATATTATCCCTGTTATCACCTAAGCTACCTTCATACCCCACGCTTCTCGCGCGCGGATGTGTTTTAGGTAGTCAGCATCAAAGGTTTCGTGGAGCAGGTAAAAACCTCCCTAGCTTACATTGATTAAAAAGTCATTTTCTAAATGAATAGACCGAGTTCCCTTACTCGTGGTAGCTGCATTGGGCTTCACTTAGGTGAATGCTACCGTCGAGGTAACGGTAACTTCACGTTAACGGTTGGTTAGTCTAGACACGCCAGGGTAATCGTTGACTAGTCAAACATCCGGCTCCGTTTTTTGCGGGACAATGCGTGTAGCTCCTTCCTGCTAAGTTACCAAAGTAGTATACGGAGATTTAAAAGCATCACGCTGTTCAGAGTGAGTATGCAATTAAATTTTCGTGTTTATTTTTTTCTATTTTTTTCTCCACTCATTTGGCTGTGCTGACACGTGCTCTTAAAACCGTTTTCAAATAACTAATATTTGTTTCATATAGTTTCATGTTCGTGACTGGTTCACAAAAGCTGTCCAGGAAACCCACTTTGTTTGTTTACTGCATTTCAAAGAGAGGTTTTTAAGCATAAGGCCCGGGGGCCAAAATCGGCGCAGCAACTGCTCCAAGCCGGTCGTTTGGACAGTTTTGGAAAATGTGTAGGTGGGGATAAGTTTTGAACTTCATAATGATAAATACCTCCCCAGTGGCCATTTAAACAACTCTAAAGTACTTAAGTAAAAGATAAACAAACAAAAAAATTCACATTTTTTCCACAATCCACTGTGGATTTTTTTTTTTTAATTTTACAGTTTTTAAAAAAATAATAATTACAGGACACTCTGGGCAGTGAGTTACCAGTTAACTTTTTGTGCAGTTTTATACATTTATTTCTACAATTTAAACCCAAAGAGATGTGTTGACAGACTTCTTTCATTTACTACATGTAGAAAAACTGAGATGCACTGTTGAAATTCCACTTACAAAAATATTTTCAATAACCTTATATGGCCCAGTTAAGATCAAAGTGGGCTGTATGTTGCACATGATGTAAAATGAGCTTGACATCTCTAGTTTAGGCTATGTTGGCTTGACAAAATAAAGTTGTTGCTCTGGTGACCAGGATATTAAAGAGGAAGTGCTATATGTGTAGTAATATCTGCCCTTAGCTAACAGAGTAAAAGGATGTAGTGTGTTGTTATTTACTCTTTTATTTATTCATAATTTTATTACATGTCTGCTAACATAAATCTGTCTACATGCAGAACAATACTTGTGTGTGTGTGTGTGTTATCTGTTTTCTAGACAGCGCCGTAGAATCTGTGCTTTGACACATGGGAAGGACCTAGCTACTTTACAGACAAATGCAGGCAGACTGGACAGAGCCGAGATTGTGCTGACTTGTAAAAAGTCGGTGGCAACTGGCAAACGTATCTGTTCATGTCTGTGTGTTCAGAGCCACTGTTAACATTAATGAAGTATGCTGCTTTTCTAGTAGTTATTCTTTAAATGTCTCCTTGTTATCATCAAACACATCCAATATATCCACGGCTATCTGTGTTTGATGTTTAGAAGTACCACAACCGTGAGCAATACACACTGACTAATATTAGAACATCTAGCCATGTACTTAGGTTCTTAAGAGTCACTCTTAAATCTAATCATACGCCATAGTATGTGATGTCAAGTACCCATGACCTTAATCAGCACCACTCAGCTTGTGGTGTTCTGCTCTCTATGTGAAAGGAAGGTAGGTCAGATAGTAATGAAGGACATCAGGACAGAGATAAAGTCATGGACAGTAGATAGTCCCAGGCTGTGCCCCTAATGTATACACTGGGATCAAATGCCTAACTATTGTTGTTTCTAAAAGTTAATCAGTTTATTTCCCAGGCTACAACAGTTGTTGTACATCCATGTAGCTGTCAAGTCTTTTTCATTCAGTGGAAAGATATTTTTTGTAGGCTAGAATAGACTTTGAGGACTTTAGAGCACAGCAGGCCAATTCTGCCCTTTCATAAATATTAGTGTGGTGACATACCACTTTAGATTCTCAATAGATTCGGGCCTGCCTAGTTGTAGCTGTGATCTTCAGACTAAACAGATGGACGCAGTGTCATTGCGCTCACAAGCTAACAAGCTAGCTAACATAATGGTGGAGGGGGGTGGTGTACTGGTACTTCTGTTAAATAGCCCACTGATACATGTCACATTTATATGTGTGGCTCTTGATGTGATTCTTATTTCTCAGTGTGGTGTGGGCCATAGTAAGTGTAGTCAGTGATAGCCCTGCTTGAGAGATAAGTACATTCAAAACAACCAACCACTAACTTTTTCTTGTGGGTCTCTCAAACATCACACGTTAATTTATGGTAATATTTTGACACCCACCAAAGACATTTTGACCTTCCGCAAAAAGAAATTTACCAGAATGGAGATGATAAAAAAATATTTTACCAGTTATTTTAAAGTGGGTTTTAATTTAACGAAGCTTAAAATGCATTTTTGTTTATCAGATGTTTCTATAACTATTAATTTGCAAATCAATCATTCTTTGTGCCTGTTTTGAGACAAAAAAACCCCAAAATCCTTATGCAGGGCAGTATGAGGATCTTTTAATTTAATTAATTTATTTTTTTTCAAATTTGGAAAACGGGACCTGCTGCACCTTATTTGACTTGGCATGGGTGTTTATTCTAATATCATGAACAGAACGTAGATTTTCCAGTAATGTTGTTTCCACTGCTATGTATCTCTGTTTGAAAACAAAGAGCTTGTTCAGTCCTCATGCACACAGCTACTGTACATTAACAAGAAGAGTTTTTGGAGCTACTTATCAGCCAAAGATTTTGTCATGAGACAGCTGTGTTCTTAGAATTAAATGCAGTTTCTGAGCTTCTGTTCTCAAATTAAAAAGGGACACCTGTACAATTTAATCCAACGCAGTACAACATCAGTAAAGCAACTGAGGAAATAACATATTATTGTATTTGGTGATGCATGTTGTTTTGCTTTGCAGGTGTTTAAGTTATTATTGTGCAGTAGCACATGTTGCACACTTAGGAGCGAGTGTAACACTTCAGAATTTAAAGCTTTCATGATTAGCAGCCACAAAACAACATTTTAATGGGAATGTGCAGTGGAACATATTTTAGTCCACATTCAGTATAAATTTTGGTGCAGGCAGGAAGGACAATGTTTTGTAAGCTGTAAAGGGAAGCCAGAAGCAAGCGTGTCTGTTTCTGGGGTGTGTTTTTTCCTGTCAGGCTCCTCGCTGCGTGTATAGTTTTATCTATAATCATCAGTGCCATGTTCATTGTCAGGCTCTCAGGATGTGCAGAACAGTGGCAGCTCTGTCAAACCCACTAATGAGAAGCCTTAATTGGTTGTTCTGGTGGGAGAATCTGCTCATTAGATCTAGCTGGAACTTAACTCTGAGCTTGCTGGAGTGCAGAAACCTTGCATTTCCTTTGGGTTTTGTTTTTGATTGTGTTTTTTTTAGCTGCTTCCGTAACCCTGTGAATATCTGTATTTTGCATTCTGTGCCAGTTTACAGCCCTAAAATCTATTTAATTGACCCACATTGACATCACTTACTACCAGCCCACTTCAGTTGCAATAGATCTGGTAGCAAATATAATAAAATATACAGATTATCCATCCCCTACTTTTATCAACCGCTTGCTAGCACCTTTCTCTAATCAGCAATCTTACTCTTCACTCAGGATGGGTGTACACAAGACTCAGGGGAAGTAATCACTCTATAGATAGTCACTACAATAAACTATAGTACACCACTGTGTATGAGGGCAAGTTGAAAGGCGAAATGAAGGAACACTGACACATGTAGTGAGGAAGTAAGAGTCAGACACAAAAGAAGAAAAAGAGTGAGAGTGCCAGAGAGAGTGAAAGATATTGCTTAACCATTCGTAAAGGCTATGGGAACATCCATGCGTGTGTGTTTGTGTGCGTATGTGTGTTTTCATCCTGACCCTGTGGGTTCAACGGGAGCAGAACTCGTCACATCAACTTAGACACACACAGATAATCCTGCTGTCCTCCATCAGTTTGAATGAGTTGCACCGTGTTGTTTTTATATGAGGTGGGGAACAAACCTTCACACATCCAGGTGACTTCAACCCATTTTCCAGTGAATGAAAGTAGTTACTATAACCACAAAGCACAGTCTGAGGCTTTCATCTTCTCCATGAGTGTAGTGACATTTGGGGCAGTCACAACAGTTATTAAGGTGAACATATTGTACAGTGCGGCAGTCAGCCTCCACAGGCAGGTATTATCCTCTGTAGTTTTCACAGCCAGCAGGCACCACAGGACTCCGATTCACACAGAGAAGATCACAGAGGCACGGATGAATGGAAACTGTAATGCAGTGTTCAGCTTATTACCGCCACCGAGACGGTGAGTAGAGCGGTGTGCGGAAGGGGAATGAGGGATGGAGATGTAAAGGGCGTGTTTGAAGGAGAGGACAAAATGGAAGAGGGGAGGTGAAGTAGTTATTCTGAGGTTCATCCACCTAAATGTCAAAAATGTCACATTTTCTTTTCTTAAATGCAAGCGCCTCTTGTAGTAGAATAGGACGTCCTTGTGTTGAAGGGCAACATTATACATCAGAGAAGAAGAAAGAAAGGGCAAACTGCCTTCCCTGGCAAGTGTCAAGCTCTGAAAGAAATGATAAAATAAAAGCAGAAAGAGAGCGTGGGCCTGTGGATCTGGCCCAGAGCCAGAGATAGTTAAAAAGAGATTAATCAGCAGAGGGTCACATTCTCACAGAGAGAGGCTGAACAGACCAGAGGCAGTGCCTTCATCTTTTGAAAGCCACAACTTGGGGCACAACACAAGACAGTCTTGGCACTGAGAGTATCAGCTAGAAAAGGCTGATGATAATATGCTTTTGATACTGATATCATATCTTGCGGCATATCCTCAGCATTGCTTCCTGTAACTTGACAGTTGAGACTTGAAGCTTTTTTCAGGTTAATTTTCCTCAGGGATCACTTCCATCATCTGTAGTTAGGTACTCTAAAAAGCTATTCAATGAAAAAGTATAAAAGGCAAGCAAAGCGGCATAATGCATGATAACCCAGGGCTGTGTAAATAATCTGAACATGGATTAAAGAGCACTAACTTGTTCTCATTAGCAGCCACTGACATGCTCTGGAGTTTGTAAAACATTTTGGAGAGAGTGTAATGAACCCAGTGACTGTGTATTTGTGAGAGTGGGAAACTAACAGAAAGTAGGGTCAGTAGTCTTTCTAATTAGCCAGAAGTATTTGTGACAGAGAGTGGTAGTAAGGAGCTCAGAAACTGGCAACAAACAAAAGTCAAACATAATACCCAGTGAGGACAGAAATATACAGGAAATGAGACTTCTAAAGTCTTAATCAAAGTCTTGATACTTTGCTGTTTAAATTGCATCTGCCATTTTTCTTTCGTGATCTTGATAATCAAGACTTACCTTGACGACTGTACATGGTGAGGACTAGTTGACAATATCTGTGTGTGTGTGTGCATCTTTGTAAGGTCAGCACTTGCCTTTTCTGCTAGCTATGTGCCTGCAGTGAAATTTCTTTGTACACCTTCACTAGCAAGTATCTCTCACCCATATGATGACATTCAAACGTGCTCTCATTAGCGATGCAGCTGCCATATTTGCCATATATGAAAAAGTCTTGTTTTAGTTGCCAGCCTTGACCCTAGTTGCCCCCACCCTATATGTTTAAAAATGAAATATTACTGGGTCCAGTCTAGTAATACAGTATGTATAGATTTATACATGAACCTGACACATTCAGATGTTGTTAATGTGGGATCTGTGGTGCCACGCTGGTGTACATTTGTGTAGGTCTTTGGCTATGCAAACTGAAGGACTATGGGTATCCAGCCATGTGTGGTGGGAATGCTGATTGGTTGAAAAGTTTGTTTGAACAGGAAAGAATGATCACCACATAGAAGCGGGCAGGGGCAGCATGATAAGCACAGACAGTTGTTTTTACCATTTGGATTTGCATCACGACAAAGAAGTTCATTGACTTTTATGACTTCTTTGTTCTGTTTGGCAGGGGCTTCACCATGACTGTAGAAAATATGAATGACCTCATAGGTTACCAAAAGTGAAACCAAAATATGTCAACTGCCTCTGGTTGTTTGGCTATAGTATCGTCATGACCCCCGACCCCTACGTGTTAGCTAGCAGGTCCCTCAATTGTGTGGTTTCACTATTGTACAGTGGGAGGAAGTGGAGCCTGGTTGTCAATCATCTATACAGTCAGTGGGGCTAAGTTAAAGGACCAATAACAGTGCAAACACATGTTTAGAGTGTTTAGAATATCCCACTGTACTGGATTTTTTACATGTTTTTGACACCGTCCCCCTGGTGACAGTACATTACTACAACATACAGATGATGGTTCGCAAAGGAAGCTTAATGCAAAAGAGTGCATGTCCGAAAGGGGTGTCAGAAGCTCTTGGGGATAAGTGTTTTTTTTTAAAGCCCATAATGTGACCCTCTCATAATAAAAGAAACAGAGGTCCTTTTTGACATGTAGCCTTTGTGTCATACTGTACTAGCAGTGACTGCCAAAATATTGCTGCAAGGGAAACAAAACATCTGTATGACATAACACAGACACACATGAGTGTACTGATGTTTTGCTCTCAGTCATTTCCTGTTTTTTTTGGTTGTTTTTTTTTTTTTACATTTTTGTAGAAAAAAGTTTTACATTTGGATTTCTGATAAAAGTAGGATAGGGTAAACAGAGATGTGTAGCCAAAAATGCAAATTAAAAGATGGCGGTATGGGAGATCGGTTGGAGGGGGAATCAAGAAGAGGGTTACTTCCTGTTTCCTGGTTGGAGGTCAGAGGTCACTGATCTGAGCTTTAGCTGATATAAGATGACTAAATAATCTGCGGGGTTATGTTATTTGCTTGCACGATAAGAGCTGGTCACAAAAAGATGTGTGAATATGTGTCTTCACTTTAAAGGCAACACGGCCTTGCAGTAATTGAGAAAATGGCACAGTATTGTGAAATTGAGGACATCTTGCAGTGTTCACAAAAGGGATGGCTAATTTTAGATTTCAGGGTTAAGGTTAGTAGTTACGAAATGAATGGCAGGGAGCTGTGATGGTGGTGTGTGCTCATGTTGCAGCGGTCTGAAAGCTCACTGTAGCATGAATGGAGAACATGCTGATTACTCCTGACGAGAGCTGCTGGTTACTTTAGTTGTCGGTCATTCTGTGGATAATTTTCTTTCCTAATGAACACAATAGTCTTTCTAGTATATATTTTATCTGAGCAACTCACTTAAACTTTGCTCTTATTAGTGTGTGAAGAATAAAAATCGGCAAACATATGTAACCAGTATGTGTGCCAAACAGACTAAACGGTTGAGGCATGGCATGTTTTGACAGTTTTCTGACAGACTGCAAGGCTTTTAGAGTCTTTCTAATCAATACTTGATGAGCCGTGCATCCACTTTAGGCTCTGGCAGAGGACTAGGATGCGTTTCACTCCATCTAAATCAGCTTGCCACACAAGGCGACCGTAACAAAGAGCCTTGATGAGCATGAAGTCATTTGTTTTGCCAGAGCACCTGTTGTCGCCACCCTCTATGGGATATAGATTGCCATAGCAACACCACACCCACTGCTTGTTGAGCCGCACGCAGTTTCACCGTGGGTTTCGCTGTCTTCATCTTTCACTCATTCTTTATCACCTTCCAGCTAATGCCTACCTTTTTCCTCTCTCCCTTTGCATCTTTTTCACCCACCTCCCCCCTCTCTTACACACACAGTAAATTGTATCTCCTCTCATGTGCACTTGTGTGACCCACCCATACTTTATCTCTTTGTCTCTCATTCACACAGACTGGGCACTTGCGCCTGACTGCTTTAATCGCTGAATAGGGGAGTTTAGCATTTCACAATAGCAGTTATGAGCTGACCCATTATTCTCACCCCCACACAGAAAGAGAACCTGAACCCTGGAAGAGTAGATGCATGAAACATACCATATAATATGATTAATTCCTTGCGTCATTAGTATGTGTTATGGCATTATTGCATCATTGTTGATATGTCATGATAATAAAGCGATGTATGAGACAATATTTTCATTAGTTAGTGGTTAAATAATGCCAGAAATGACAGCACAAAAGCCTGATATTCACAGGTTGCAGTTCTAAATTGCTTTGGCTATGCTGCTTCAACCCCCGTTTAGTAAAAGCATATTCCTGGTATTTCTAAGCATTGTATAAAGAAAAATATAATTTATATGTATGTAAATGAAACCCTAAAGTAATTATTATTTGCAGGGGCATATAACATAGCATCCATAGACAGAGGTAATGGACTGAAAACTAGCACCTGTTGAAGAGTAGAGTTTAGTACATGAGATTTGACAGTAATGATATAGTGACTAAAGTAATGACATAGTATCGGTCACTTAAGAATAACCCAGGAGGTGAACTTTCATTTGTTAAGCTCAAACCAAAAGCAAAAAGGCACCAAGGACCAATTGTGTCAGTGCCTGTGTTTATTTCAAGCCAGTGAGGTTGACATCGGGTGTAGTTGAAGAGAAAGAGAGTTGGATGAAGGGATGAATGGATAGACGGACAGAGAGGCAAGGGAGACTGACAGACACACAAACATAAACAGGGATTATCCTCTGTGTAATCCCCAGTTTGAGGGTCAGAGTGCAGTGTACAGAGACAGGCATGTTCTGAATTTTCACACCAGCAGTATGTGTGTACATCTGTGTGAGGATGTGTCAGAGCGCGGTAGTCATCACACACTCAAAGCTCGTGTGTCTACCAGAGATACTGAGAGTATGTTTTTACATATGTGTGAGAATCTGCTTTGTGTGTTTGTGTATGCATGTGTCACTGCCTGGCAGATGGACAAATCATACAAGAGAACGGCACAGATTAGGATTGTGTATCTGTTTGGTTATTTCAAAACAGGACTCTGTAACTATCAGCTGTTCAGCTGTGGCGGAATAGTTTGGAAAGCTTTTATCTTGTTCGGATGACCCAGAGCGATCTGCAACTTTTTAATTCAATAGGCTCAGCTGCATGCAGTCCGCTGATTTCCAGTACTTTGTGTCTTGGACTCCATCGGACTCTCTGTCAGAAACAACCTTCGCTGCTTAGCTGAAACGCTTGAAAACTTTTCTCAGTGCACAGCATGACAAGGGAGTGAACCACTCATTGACTCAAACAATGAAACAATGCAGCTTTGACATGAAGGTAGTCATTTTGCGTCTATGTAAACAGTAGGTTTTACATGTAGATAACAGCTCTGAAGAGTTTGTAGGTTTTGGAGCAGCATTGTGGTAAGAAAAACCCAGCTCAGCATTTGAATGATTGTTCTGATGTTTTGTGTTGACATTCATTGTGCCAGTGTGATGTATTCCACCTACTAACAGGCCACCAACAGGCCAAATTTAAAAATTATTCACTGAATTATCTCTACTTAATTATCTTATGAGGCAGCTAGATTATTGTCAGAAATAAAATCATATTAGGTTTTATGTTGTGATGACAATACACAAGTTAAGTCTTTTTAGTCATTTTTTTTTTATTATTAAGAGCACATTTTGTACTGTGTAATCTGTGTGTAAATATAGATTGAAAAATGGATTGTGACTGTTGTTCCATGTGCTTGTGCTGCTTATGCTAGTTAGCCACCTGAAGCTGTTAGAGGTTAATAGCTAGTGCATGCTAGTGTGAGGAAAGCTGTAAAGATTCTTCAGGGTTAGTGTTAGGTGAATGTCCTGGTAGAGGAATAATAGATTTTTTTTTTTATTCAGGTATGATTGGTGATCATCCCTAATTATAAAAAAAAAAAAAAAACTAAACAAAGAAAAGTGTATTCTTTTAATTAAAATGTAAAGTGAAACTGTTGTCCCAGAAAGTTTAAAATTGGAAGTACTGTTAAACCAGTGGTGGCATAAAAAGAAATGTCTTGATAATTTCAAGATTTCAGTGTGGAAATATATACACTTGCAGGCCTCTACATTAGGTACATGTGTATATCTAATCAGCCAATCACATCGAAGCAACTCAATGCATTTAGGCATGTGACATGATCAAGATAACCTGCTGAAGGGTGGCTGTAGCTCAGGTGGTAGAGCAGGTCATCTGCTGATCGGAAGGTTGGTGGTTCGATTCCTGGCTTCCCCTAGTCTCCATGCCAAATATCCTTGGGCAAGATACTAACCCCAAATTGCTCTCTGATGCGTCCATCGGAGTATGAGTGTGTGCGAATGTTACTTAGAAAGCACTTAGAAAAATGTGCTTGTGCGAATGGGTGTGAATGGGTGAATGCACAAGTTGTGTAAAGCGCTTTGAGTGCTCAGAAGAGTAGAAAAGCGCTATATAAGAACCAGTCCATTTACCATTTACCATGAAGTTTTATATATTTTATCCAGCAGGTCCCGGGTCTATGCCAGGGTCTCCTCCTGGTAGGACATCCCCGGTTGGAACATCTTACCCATTACCCATTAGCCATCTCCTTTGATGTGGGGGAATAGCGTCTGAACCCCTCAGAATGACTAATCTCCTCACCCTGTCACTAAGGCAGAGCCCAAACACCTTTCATTATGCAGAGGGCTGCTTAAAATTTAGGACACAGTAATTTACCGGCATTGGGCATCAATTAAAAGTTTAACAATTAACAAACAACTAGTATGTCTGGTACCAACTGTAGTGACAACAGTGACAATTAGTTGACTAGTCGCCTAATCCCTAAAAGTAGCACCTAAACATGTCAAAAAGCTATTAAATAAGATCTAAACATAGACGGTGCACTCACCATACTTTAATATATGTTGTTGCTCTCATAAAAGCTCCTCTTTTGTATAATTTACAGTGTTTCTCAGTTGAAATGGACATAAGAAGAATTTTTTTGCCCCTTTTGCCTGGCAGCTGTGACTATCATTCAGCTGGTACACATGAAATGGACATTGTAGTGTTCAAGATTTCAGTGTGAGAACAAATCAAGAAACAGGCCCTTTGTTCATCCAGCACTGCAGCAGCTGATAAGGGGAAAGCTGGAGGGTTGTCCTCTGTGCTGTGACAAAGTCCTCAGCAGTAGAAAAAAACCTTTGACTGTCAGCAGATGCTGCAGACTTCAAGGTAGTATTTAGCTAGCTGGTTTTGGCTAAATGAGGAATCTGGCTCTCACTGACCTTCCACTATATGTGCGTATTTGAGTTCACTGCCTAATAATGCTGCACCCCTGCTTCCACCTCTGGAGACCAAAGCTTTGAACGTTCTGTCTGTGCTGCAGAATATAAGTTTTCAAACACTTCAAGGATTTGTGCTCTTATGGGTGAAGGATCACCACTCTGGCAGCTATTTCTGATTTCAGCTTTTAGTGCTTGTTTAATTCCGTTCAGTAGGGATAAAACTAAAACTTTCTGTCATCTTAGTGACAGAAAGTTTATGGTTCTCAGGACCTCAAAACTAAACAGCTCATTATTTTCATTTTAAATTAAGTTTAGATTGATACCTTGATGAAACAGTGTTCCAGTAATCCAAAAAAAAGGATTAATAGGTATGAGTGGTGTCTTTTTTTTCCTTTTTTGTAACTTCCTGAAATTCACTGAAATGTATAAATATAGTGCTAAGGATGCTATGAGGGCCTAGAAATGAGTTTGTGGAAAAACATTATTATTATTATTATTATCAGTGCCGTGTATGGATTTTAACCTGCAAGGGTAGAAGTCGACTGCTGGTACTCCCTTTGCTAACATTAGCCACACTTTTACTTTTTAAATTTAAATTAGAGTTAGATTGAGTAGCGAAATTGTGAGCAAGGACATCCCTATGTTCTCCCATAGATACTTGCTGGATGACCCAATGACATTTGCTACCACTGGAGAGATGTGCATATCAGTAAACTGATCTAGAGTGAACACTTACTCTCTTTACTCATAGCTTTTTAGACACGTCGTGCACAGAGCTTCACTCGCGTTGGCTGACTAAACCCGAAACACTACTCACTACATTTTCGTGTACTGCTTGCCATCTTTCGTAGGTCACTGAGCTCAGCTGAATGTTCATTTTTGTACCATGCACTACAATATATGACCTCAGTTTCATGGTGGTATTGAAAATTATACCATCATAACTTTTAAAGGCTGTAATTCAGTAATATTGCCTGACCCAAGCCAAGCACAGTAATCACACGAAGAGGTGAAAAAGTCTTAAGTCAGTGTGTCGGTGTATCTGTTGCAAATTGCAATCTTCCTCATCTTTCTGAACTGCTGAATCTGAGTCGGTCTGCGTCATAGATGCATGCTTTGTGTGTTTCAGTGGCAGTATCATTATGACTTTTTGTTGCTGTTGGTTCAGTGATGGTGGGAGTAGGGGGAGAAAAGTAGCTGTTGCAGTTGTTGTAGGTCCAGCATGAAATATCAGCTGCTAGTCTGATGTGCTTTGAAACGGGTTTAGACACGCTCATAATCTCTATTGTCACGTAAGCTCCGTCCACTAATCTGTATTTTTGCTGTGGTAATCTCTTGTCTCCATGGGGATTTATTGTTGTAGACCATGAATGCGGTTTCCATGGAAACCAGTTCGTCCCCTTTATTCTTTCAATTATGGCCCATAGAATCAGGAAGCGGGGTATGTTTTTATATTAGATTGAGACTTGTCATATCTACTTCAGCAGATGAAAGCTAACAGAAATGCGTAGGCACTAGGTCGACGCTCTCTTTTCTTTCTTATTGTACAGTTTAGCACCCACGCCTGTTTCAGCCTGTTGTAAATTTTTATCTCTTGGCCACAGTCCAGGCCAGGAAGTTGTCGTTACTATGATGACAACCCTAAAACCCAGTCAGACAGCAATAAAGTTGTAAGTGGAGAAGAATGGGTGTGTGTCTGTGTGTGTGTGTGTGTGTGAGACTCATGTGACAGCAGTCTGGTGTTTAAAAAGTGAGAACATCAACTCCCTACATGTGCACATGGGTAATTTGGTAGAAGCAGGTAACGTAGGAGCATTTTCCTTGGAGATGTCGCCAGCATTAACTACTTTTTTTTCCTTCTTTGTATTGTATATAAAATGAAACTGGAAGGTTTGGCATTCTAAGCACACAAAATAAAGGCTTAGTGTTTTAGTGTTTCAACAAAAGATTTTCAATATAAAAGCGAGAGAAACACATTTTTTTTTCATGTTTTTTTAAAATGTCTTTGTTGGAAAGGAAGATGCTTAATTTCCTTTTAGTGATAAACACTGAAGGAAGGAAGTGAAAGATTGTGAATTGATTGAAAGTACAACTTTGAATGAGCTTTTAGGCATGGTTTTTCATGCCTAGAAGATGTGAACAACAGTGTTGAAGACAACAGTGTTGTCAAAGTGCGGATTTCATGCTAATGTCCATTAGTAATGCAACATAGTAGGCATGTCTGTGAGATCGTTCGCTCTCCTCTCTCTTTTTTTTGGGGGGGGGGGATCCTTTTTCAGCCTATCTCCATTGCTGCTCTTTCCTCACACACTTTTCTCGACTATCTCCACCCCCTACCTTCCCATGCTCTCTCATTTTCTGCCCTCATTTCTCTGAGCAATCGTCCCGGGGGGAAGCAGAGCTCTGAGGGAAAGAGAGGAGAGGATGTGGGAGAGAAAATGGCAATGACAGTTTGTAGGGCAGGCATTTGCTAAGAGGTGGGAAGGGAAAGGAAAGCGAATAGAAGAACAGAGGCAGAAAAAGTAAAAGTAAGTGCAAACAGAGGGTAAACAGGACGTCAGAAGAAGGAAGAGAGTTGCAGGGGGGAAAGAAGGTAACAGAAACAACAGTAGGTAAGGTCATAAGTTCATCAGTTAATTTAGCTATTCAGTCAACCGTTCATCTGTAAAATAAGAGCTGTAGCAAGCTGAGTAAGGATTTTTATTATTGGCAGATTTCTACTGCTTTGATGTTCTTGGGCAAGATCAATTAATTGAACAAAGGTGACATTAAAGAGATGAGGCTGAATGAAATCAGAAAATGATTCTCCCAAGTGTGCAGCTGGCAGTACTGTGTCTGAGTTTGTGTTTACAATGAATCTGCAGGCTATTTGTGCCTTTTTAGACATCTGGGTTATTTGAACGCTACTAATTGGCTGTGAAATAGGATGAAATGTACCACAGCACCCAAGCATTTCAGTACATGCCTCTAGACAAATTCAGCATGAAAATGTCCTTGATGGAGCAACAAAACACATCTTCTGATGATTGCTTATACAGTTTAGTTTATGACTCAGTGTGCCTAACCCACATTTGACCCCGTTTATAAGAAACTTGGTCACAGTTTCCTGCCATAAACTGTCAAGTGCATATATATGTCTGTGTGTATATGAAGTGAGATTGTAATGTCACTGGTGTTTTTATATGGACTGTGGGAACAGGAGAGAAAAAGGAGGAGTGTAGATGGAGATAATACCAGTGGGTGATTGGGGGTGGGGATTGAAAGGGGCCCCAGGAAGAGAGGAGAGAGATGAGTGCAGAGATTTAGTGAAAAAGAGAAAGAGGCACCCTGGACTGGAGAGCAGAAGAGAGAGTTGTGAAGGGGGTGAGTTAGATAGTTGTGAGAGAGGTAGAACAAGGTTCCTGGTGTTAAACAGTTGCGGATAAGGAGGGCAAGTTTAAAGCAGGCCTAAGTGGCCGTGACGAAGCTCCACTCTAATGCCAGCTCACACAAACGCACACTTAGAGCTGGCCCATTGAGAAACAGTGTTTCAAAGGAGTATGAACTGCAGTTAGTCTGTAGTAACAGAGCTGTTGTGATGACTGACATAGTGGAAAAAATAGATCTGTTGCCTCTCAAAATTTGTTTAAAGTCTCTTCGTGTCTGTGTGGTACAGAGTTATTCAGTTGTTTGGTCTGCATTGTACACTGGTCGTACTTTTTTTCTTTTCTGCCATCATAGTTTAGTCTAGTGAGACTGACCACGTTATTTTAAATGAGGACCGACTCTAAAGTAGCCTTTTCCAGTAGAGGCTACTCGTTGCATCTAAAACTACATCCAAATAAATGTTATAAGTAATACTTAATGTTATAAGTCAATACAAGTCTTAGAATCCAAGTCTTGTCACTTCAGTCATCTTAGCAGGTAGTTAGTCCAGGCAGTTATTTTAGGTTGACGATTGCTGAATCCCCTGCTCCATGACATCCCAAAATTGCTCTATTGGAATAATATCTGGTGACTGTGGAGGCCATATGAGTACACGTCATGTTCATGAAACCAGTGTGAAATTGGTGATGATAGCGATTATTATTAGCGAGATTGACGGTGTTGATTTGTGTGGAGCTATTATCCTGGTTGCTGGGTTTCAAAAAAATGGTGGTTGAGATTTTTTGTGTAGGAGTGTCTTTCGTGACTCGTCAAGTAATGCCACTGACAGGCCAGTTGGTGGCTCAGATCACTTGGTGCTTCGGTGGAGTTGGTACTACAAAGCACCTGGTACCAGGAACTTCCACCTAATGGAAAACCTAAAAGTCAAGTCAAACCAAATAGGTGCTAGTAAAATGTTCCCCACAACACTATACCATCACCATCACTGGTAGCCTGAACCGACTGGAAGATGGGATGGATCCATGCTTTCATGTTGTGTACACCAGTTTCTGACCCTACCACTCAAATAGTGCAGTAGAGATAGAGACTCGTCAGACAGGCAACATTATTCCAATCTTATATGTTGTCCAATTTTGGTGAGCCCATGTGAGTTGCAGCGCAAATTTCCTCTTCTTCGTCGACAGGAGTCACACCTGGTGTGCTCTTCTGCTGCTGTAGCCCATCTGCTTCGAAGATTGATGTGTTGTGTATTCAGAGATGCTTGTCTGCATACTCCGGTGGTAATTTAAGTGGTAATTTGAGTTACCGTCGCCTTCCTATCAGCTTGAAGCAGATATAACATTCTCCTCTGACCCCTGATATCAACATGACCTTTTCACCTAGAATGAGCCCCCCTTTTTCTTTTTTTTAATTCTCTGACCATTCTCTGTAAACCCTAGAAATAGTTGTGTGAGAAAATCCCAGTAGATTGGCAGTTTCTGAAATATTCAGACCACTTGAATCACTCTTCTTACCCATTCTGATGCTCCTTATGCTCACCTTGAACTTCCTCAGATTGTGTCCACATGACACAGTAACATATTGACTTATGTTACTGTGTACTTGTTAGAATTTGAGTTTGTTTAATAAAACAAATAGTCAAAATTTGCTAAGTTATCTGACTAAAAAATAAAACAACAGCTTTGTGAAAGGATTGGAAGAAAACATCAGAGCATAAGTTGTTCATTAGGTCATCTGTATATCATTTTTGTGTAAAATCCATCTCATAAATGTACTTCACCACTGGAGAAGTGAAACGCATGTTCACCAAAGTTGGTAAAATTCATTTTCTGGGTGACACGAATCCATTAAAAAGTTGAAGTTTTTCAGTCAAGACTTAAGTGTTTGGCTCAAAGTCGGACTGAAATGCACACCGCTAGAAGTTTGATGTAAACATGTATTTGTCATGTTAGTGGGAAACAGCGGATTTGGAGATGAGTGCCACTCATTAACAAATGATAATATTAAAAAAATCACTTTTGTTGTGTAATGTCAGCATTTAAAAAGAACATTTTTTTTTATCCTTTATTCACCTTATGTACACAGAAACATAGTGTTTATAGCCTTTCTGACGTTTGCATGCTACACATACACCTCCTTCTTTCCCCCTACCTCATTAGCTGATCATGCATAAGGAGACCTGTTCTATTTTTACTCCCGCCCCCTCCCTACACACCACTGGTGCTCTGTGTGTGTGTGTGTGTGTGTGTGTGTGTGTGTGTGTGCACGTCCTCTCTTATTGAAGGTGGCAGGGCAGAAAAAAGAAAGACGGAGAGTGGGTAAGATGGTCACAAAATAAAATGCAGACGATGTAATGAATAATAGAATCATAGGAATGAGGCCTTTCTGGCCTCATTCCTATGATGGAGAAAATAGGCTGAGAAATATTCGAACAATTGAAAGCACAGTGAATGACGATGACTTCGTAGTGCATGATTCATGGTTAGCTTTTAGCCTGAAGCTACTTGTGTAAAAACAGATTAAAGGAGGCTGTGTGTGCAGCCAGGTAGGCACCCTGTGTGGTTGGATTTCCACATTCCTGACCTTAACTTGTCCTCACTGTTTGTGTCATCGTCACGTAGCGTTATTAACAAAATTTGCGTCACCACAAATGAAAGTGTCTGTCTTGTGATAGGGTGTGTGTGGACAGTCTGCCAAAGATATTTGGGTTGACGAGTGTGTGTGCTGACCACAGCTGCAGGGTAAAACCAGTGATTCACATTATAAGGAATTGAGAAATTCACCCTCTTTCTCTTTGTGTGCGTGTGTGTGTGTGTATGTGTGTGAGATTGTTTGTAACCAGCTGTTGACCCAGATGAAACTTATTGTGTTGCATAATGACTTCCCAAACTTTCGTGTTTTTCTTTACTTGTGTAAAAACAGAGTTGATGTCATCCATTAGCAGCTGTGAGCCAAAATTGGCTAACTTATACGAGCCTTTCTATTTCCTATGACATGTTTACAGACATAAGAGCTTTCTATTTTGTTTTATAGTCTGTTTTACCTCCAGTGCAAAAGAAGCACTGATCCCTCTCAAAGGAAAAAAGAAACACAGAACCATGTGGCTCATTTATAAATGACGAAGATGTTGAATGCCATGAAAAATTGATATTCTTGCCCAAATAAGTGGTTGAATTCGGTCAGGTTATTCATAATTTTCCAGTAATTTACAAAATTTGTATTATGCAAGGCATATATATATATATCCCTTTTGCCAAACGGTGATTAACCAGTAAACTAAAACTAAACATGTGTTTATTGTGTAAGTATCTGTTTAATGTATCGCTTAAAAAATTTAACTCAACGCTCTTTCATCGCTGTCACTTTCGCTGCAGGTTGACTTGTCACCATGACAACAGAAGCAGGCTCTGAGACGGAGGTGAAGGAGAAAGCTGAGGAGTCACCCGCTGAGCCTGACCAATCGGAGAAGGCCACGGAAGATTCCCAGGAAGTAGCAAACGCTGAAGTAGAGGAGAAGGAAAAAGCAAAGGTGAAGGAAAAAGAGGGGAAGGAAGGCAAAGGAATATCTCGATACCTGCCAACATGGCTTAAGAAGCAGAAGTCTCAAAGCCAGGTGAAACTGGGTTCACACTGTTGTTATGTTATATTGTCACAACTCTGTAGGGGATTTTACTTAAATTATTTAGCAACAATCGTTTTTCAGGCTCATTGTAACTGCTGGTGAATTAATGAACTTCTATGTTAGGTTTTAAAAGTCTGGTTTTTTTTTTGGTTTTTTGCCAAGACCTCCCCAACAAAGGAGGCCCCCCCTACAGAGGAACCTGTTAGCAAGGTGACACAGGAAGAGGAAGGGCCTGCCCCAGAAGTGAACGGTCACGCTGAGGAAGTAGAAGAGAAGGAGGAAGTCAAGTCTGAGCAAGTGAAGGAAAAAGAAGCAGAAACTCATTCCAACGCCAGTGCAGACACTGAGGTACTGCTCACGGGTTTACTACACCACTCCATAGCACATGCTTTAAAGTAGAGTCAGAGAACAAGATGTCTAGTACTGTCAGGTTATCATGGTGATTTCAGAAACAGAAATATAAGCATCCCTTAAACAATGGTCAAGCTTTATTTTTGTATTTTTTCAAACTATGCCTGCTTCCTCCAAAATCTCTTTCTGTCAGATGAAAAGCTCGATAACACTCAGATATCTATGTAGCATGCAAACTGAAGAAAAGATGAAGAATCCTTGATTATGTCCAAAGGAACGTAATCTGTCTGCCACCACTTCTACATCTGACTAATACGTGTTTTCTGCCAAGTCAGTAATGGTTTCAACACAGTTCCACTAGAGGTGGGAATCACCAGACTGCCCATGATACAATATTATCACAGCACTTCACTCATGATATGATATTATTGGGATTTTTAACATTTTGAGATATGGTTGATCAAGAGGTAGCTTTGTCAGGCAAAGTTTCCCCAGTGTCGGATGGTTTTTCAGTTGAACCGATTTAATGTCAGTTTACTCGACTAATGTTATCTTAGGATGGCGATGCATGAGATGAGCCCTCTTGTTTATAGTATTCCCAGAGTATTTTAGTTTATTTAACAAATATCAATATTTTATTATTCCTGTATCAATATTCTGTATGGATTTTTTTCCACTAAAAAACACTGGTGGTAAAAATCTGGCATGAGCTCTACATCAGCTCAGTGGCACAGTGTCAGTGGAAACAAGGTTTAGGTAACATATTATATTATTCAGTCAGTCAATGCTGGATGTATACTCCCAGCTAAAAAAATAAATTAAATAAAAATAGGCCTTCAGACTTACAGTATCAACCTTGTTTTACGTCAGAGAAGAAGACCTATGAAATGGGAGTAAAAGTATCCTGCAGCAGTTGCTTATAACAGAATACATGTCTGTACCAGGGAATTGTGTGTACATTACCTGATGGGCTGAGTGATTGGCTTTGCATTTCAGTCTCCTTATGCCTGTGGTAAATAAATTAAAAATCAATATAGTCATTTACAAACCCTGATGGAAACACTAGACAGACTACAAGGCCAGAGTCAGTGTCAGTATTATTGTACCCTGTAACATATTCTTTAGCGGTCAGAGTGATTAAAGTTCCCCAACAGCAATCTGCTTTTGTTAACCAGCCACATATTGTGGTAAACACAGATGGTAAGAAACCCAACGACGAGATGTGACATTTTCCACAATGTTCAGACAGTGTTGATGTGTATTGACAGTTTACAGCAAACTGCTTAAAAATGCTGTTAAATCACAAGAGGAACAAAGAAACACTTGAGGATACACACACACAGAAACTCCTTTCTCCCTCGTGCACATGCACACACATGGACTCTTGCGTCCACTGATCACATTAAGCCACCCAGGCCCACCCAGTGACATCAACATTTCAGTGATCAAGCCAAAAGAAACGCCTGGCTTTTCTATGAGCATATTCAGACTAGAGGGGGAATTACACACGGAAAGAAACAGTTTGGTCTCAACAAGTAATGAAGATATTTTTATGTTTTTAAGAAGATTGCAGGTTTAGTTATTTATTTCTTGCAAACCCCATTAGCCTGCCAAGGAAGAGAAGGTGGAAGAGAGTCCAGAGAAAAGTCCAGAAGAGACCAAGGAGACAACAGAGGGAGAAGGAGCAGAGGAGGAGACGAAGGAGAAGGAGGGAGAAGTGGAGGCTGAAGGGGAGGCAGGAGAAGGCCAGACCTCCATTTTCCAGTCTCCTCTTCGTCTGGTGAGAAGGAACAAGATGAAGTTGGTGGTGTGTCACGTGACCCTCCTGGATGGGACTGACTTCACCTGTGAGGTGGAGGTAAGACTGTGATAAAATTCATAGACCAATACAACCACAGTGTAAAACATGGCTAGTATAACTATGTGAGATCAAGACGGCATGTTATGGCTGCAGATGCAGTGTTTCTACTTTAATATTCTAAAGGTTTTCCTGTCATAGTCCAAGATTTCAGACATTTCTATATCTATCAGCAGTTTCTTGCTTGAATACTTCCTTTGAATACTGTCCTTCAAAACGTAGTTTGTTTCTGTGATGTAAGGAGTTTCCTCCAGTTGTTGACAGAGGAGGTCGACACATTGTCCATCTCATGTTCTTATGTGCCAGTTTGTCAGTGATGTAATCGCTAATAGGATGTAAGATCTATTGTGTTTGCACGTCAGTGTGTGCCTGTGCGTTTGAGTATTTAACTTCCTGACTCAGTGTGCAGTAATGGCAGAAGCACCCGCTCACATTGTTCAGGGTGTAGTTCAGAGGGATAAATGCATCGCAAAGCAGAGCGAGCTGCAGGGGCTTGCCTAGGGACTAAAACACACGCACACACTCCCACCAGATTATGGGGTCTCACCAGATTAGTTTTCGGCATCTGTTCCTCCCTAACAAGCACGTGTCTTAGACCCCCTACGCGCGCAGTTGGACATATTTAATACAGATACATCACACGTGCATGTACCTTATAGTGTTTCTGTTGGGTAAGAGAGGACTTTTTTGTATTTTGATAGTTTTTAATACTAAGAATGATGGTTAATAACATGTTCACCCAAAGACATGCACATTTTTTTAGCGGTACCTCTCCTCAAATTCACACACTCTCTCACATTCAGCGGGAAGCTGCTCAGAATAGCCACTGTGCAGAACCACTGGAGCTGTTAACGCTTAAATCTTTGGTTCAACGACCCCTGAACAGACCGCTGACCATTTCCCTTGCCAACATTTTCCCATTTGGCTTGAGGGCTTTTGTCGGTAGCCTCCGTGTGGCAAACCTGCATCCTAATCTACAGTATGGCAACGCCCAGCAGCGTGCCAGTGAGAGAGTGCGCTTGTTTGAATAGAAGCTGCTTTGTTTCACAAGAGATAACGCTGATACGGCAACTAACTGCTATTGTCCTATAATGCACGCGCACACACATATCCATCCATGCCTCCCTCTACATGCTGGCATAGTTAGGATCGCGAGAGGGAGAGATGCACAATGCATTCCAGAGATTAAATTTTCTGTTTTGCCCAGCAGGCCTCCAACACACACAATTACACACACACACACACACACACACACACACACACACACACACACATACTCCCTGTCCATTCTTCCATCATCCATCTGTCCTATTTATTAACCCCTGGCATCAAATTTATCCCTGAGTAATAACTTAATGCATATTTTATTAGTTGTAGACCACTGAATAAAAACTCTAGCCAGACATTTTCTGACTTTGTTGAGGGTTTCAAAGGGGGGTCTTAGTGTCACATGGGCTTAATGCCGATTCTAAGAATTTTACTTAATGTTGGTTTCAGCAGGATTTTAACGTCACATGGTTTGAGTAGTGTTTCATAGCATTTCATTAGGTATAGATGTTTCAGTTTTTAACACTGAGTTAGAAATATGTGTGAGCAGCAAGAAACAAACAGGTAATTCATCTTCTTTTAAATGACTGTGGCTCTAATCCCATTTTATATAATCTAAATACATAATCTATACAACTGCCTGTTAATATTTCACAGTTGACCTCAGCCAATGCCTTGCCTGAAGGCACTCTGATGCAGACTCAGAAACTCTAAAAGGCCACGTTCTCAGATTTGCGTGTGCGTTGCGCATGTGTTTGAGCGAGTCTAGGAAAATACCGCAGATGTTTTCAGCTGTCCCAGGACAAGAAGAAAAATGCACTCTTTCATCCTCTTCCTTTCACTCTCACCACGCTCCCTGCCCGGTCTATATGTCTGTCTGCCGAATGGCACTCAGTCTGTGCACCAGTGTTACACTGAGGCTGACTAACTGAAAAGAAACGAGCGTTATTTGATTATTTCATTCTTTCCCATCATTTTTTCCCCAGCTGTCCACCCTCTTTCTGTCTGACCTTTTGTCTGCCTGAAGGTTGCGTGTGTGTGTGTGTGTGTGTGTGTGTGCGCACGCTTGCGCATGCAAGCATGGATGTGTGCTAAATGTCATTGTCATAGCTGAGTCTGGAGGATTTTATCGCTAACACTTTTATTGGACTTTTAAAGGAATGTGTGGTCCAGATGGTGAGACTGAGAGAGAGCGTGTAAACCAATAATGAAACAGAAGAAAATGAAACACAAGGAACAGAGAGACTCTTAGAGTGACTCTTAAAGTGTCTCATTTTGCCATAGTGAAAAGGTTTTTAACTTAATCAGGGGTCCCATGTGGTTCCAGGAATATTTCATAAGCTTAAAACTTGATGCTTGAAACATTTGGGGGAAGAAGCTGGAAATATTAAAGTGGTTTATAATATTGTTTTAATAGCAGCAGTTATAATAATAAAATAAATATAATGTTTTGTTTCTTTGCAGAAACGTGCCAAGGGTCAGTACTTATTCTTTAAGGTGTGTGAGAATCTTAATCTACTGGAAAAAGACTACTTTGGCCTGACATACAAGGATAACCAGGACCAGAAGGTTTGTATCCATACACACACCACATACTCAGGGTGTAACAAAGAAGTCAATAATGTCCTCAAGACACCACAGACATGGATGCTTTAATATTGTGTAGTATATATGGCAGAAAGTAAAAGTCTTCTTTTTCTCTTTCCTCTTGTTCCCTTCTCATTTTTAGTGTTGGTTGGACCCCACTAAAGAAATTAAAAGACAGATACGCAGTAAGTAAAACTTTTTTTTCTGGACGCTGACATAAGACATGCAAGTCTGTCCATTCATCCATCCATCCATCCATCCATCTATACCTGTTTCTCTTTCACTCTGCCTTAGCGACACAAGATGGCTTTGGTTGTTAGAAAAAAAGCATCTTTTTTATTATGTCAGCCAAAAGGCAATGAATTAAATATTGAGCTAGTAAAATGGGACAAGTGTCCGCATATCAAAAGAAAAACAAACTGCATCGCAATTAAGTCAAACAAAGGCAGAGATATTTGAGACCAAACAGCAGCAGTCTGGCAGCCTGGCAGAGGTTACCAGGGTGTGATCGCTCTACTTTATTATTTATTGACTGTTGTTCATTTATCAAAAGGGGACGAGGTGTTGGATCTCATCTTTTGTTGACTGACAGCCATTAAGGGTGTGGTACGGAGCAGCCAAGGGTATAAAGCTTTGTTTTATAACTGCATGCATACAGCATGTCTGTGATAGTGGACAATATGCCCTATTTGTCACAGCATCTATAGTTTAATGAAAAGCTTAACGACAAACTGGAGATCAGCTCATCGAGTCACAGCTTCTGTAGTTTGTCATTGCATTTTTTTTCAGTTAAAATAACTTTCATTTGGTGTTATTTCCTTGTTAGTTAATTTTTTAGATGCATTTTTGTACTAGAAATATCGTAATTTTTAGTCTGATGTCGCAACTGTTAGCTGATCTATACCCATCTAACGGATTTCTTTGGTTGACGAGATTTGGTTTTCCCTAACCAGTCACTATACTATCATATCCACCTAAATCGAACATTTAAAGTTGACATTGATTTCTAATTGGTTTTACTGGGGTGGAGCACAACTAAGTAATGCCTGGCCAACATTTCCCTCAGTCATTCCGTAATCATGCCTTGGGGGTGATGAAAGCAACCAAGTAAAGGGCATATAAAATATATTTTTTGTGGCACAGAGTTGCCATAATTGAGTATTACTAAGTATTGCAGATTGGATAATACTCAGTCCTCCTGCAGCACTTTATTGGACCCAGAGACTGCTGTTTCATAATGTCATGCCGGTTGGATCAGTCAGCACAGTCAAATTGACTGATTCAAAGTGCGACTCTCTAACTCTGACAGTCACAAATGTTTGAAAGTCTTCACCTCTTTTCTTTTGTCGTCCATTTCTTGCTTCTCCTTTTTTACACTATAACCAAAACAAGCTTTAACACACTGTCGTAAACTTGAATTTGCACTTTTAAGAGTGAGAACATATCATTTAGGCACATAAAATGTTTTTTAATTAGTGTATGTTAGGTAGTTATGTCTGGGTGTGTTCAAAGTGTGTGTGGCTGTCGCTCGTGGATGAGTGCTGTGCATCTGGCTGTGTGCTCAGAGTTTCTTTCGCTGTCTGCGAATGTTTATGGCCAGAGAGAGACTGTACATGTGGGCTGATGTTCATTTGAGGTACTCATATTGCCTGTGTGCGTACACAACACCACGCAAATGACAGGGTTGGCACCATTCTGCTCTAAACTGCCTGGAGTTTACACTCAGCTGTGACTCTGTTTCACTGCATGCTGGGGTGGGATCTAAACATTGTAACTGAACCTTTTTTTTTCTTTTCTTTTTTTTTTCTTTTTAAAAAAAAAAAAAAACAGTGTTCTTGAAATATTTTCAAGTGTTGCTGTCTCTTCAGTCCCTGTGACAAAAGTTAAACTACATCCTTACAAATTTCTGAGGAATTAAATGGTCAGCTCTTAATGCTTGTCAGTAACCTTAAATATGAAGCTCGATGTTACACTCAACATATGAAGAGGGTGTTTCCTACAGTACAGGTTACTTTAACCACAGTTGTGTGGGTGTGCATGGATTTTAGGGATAACACTGTAGAGAGAGAAAATGAGATATTACAAGGTTACTAGAGTAAAGTAAAAGATGATACAGTGCATGTAACAGAAAATGCTACAGAAAGTGCAGATAGATTTACAAAGGAGAAAAAGGAAAAACTGGGAAATTCTTTTTACTCCAAGTGGCTGAGGCATCATGTGCATTAATGTGTCTCAGCCAATAAAAACACAGCTTCATCCCCCCATAAATATGAAGCTGGCTAGAGTCAGATGTTGAAGTAAAAAGATTTCCATTGCAACAGATACCACAAACAGAAAATCAGCAGTAAAACTTTCAGTCCTTAAGTTTCAGTTGAGGACTTTTCAGAATTAAACGGTTTCACTGTGAGAAATAATGAGAAGATTTTTTTTTCTTCTTCTCAGTTTTGACATCATTGTTGCAGAATATCAAGCAGAGAGCACTACTCTGGATTAAATCCAGTCAGTAAACTGGTCCCATTTGTGTGGCTGTTGATATTTGGCAGCTTTCAGATTTTGTCCAAAATCAAATATACAGTTTTGGATGCCTCAGTCTGGTGATATTGTTTGCCATCGTAGTACGTTTGGAGCCAGTTCAGTTAATGCAGTTCTCATTGCATTAACTCGCACTAAGAAATTGGCTAGTGAGTGTAGATGATAAGCAGGTGGCCTCAGGTAGATAAGAAAGTTAAAATCAATGTTGTGGTTCTCTTGTTACTCCTACATAAGTGTCACTGGAATTTAAGCAAAGGATAAATTTGTTAATTTGTTACATTGATAGATATTCAGACATAAGGGTTTGTTGCAATGTATGACCTTTGAGGAGGAAATGTTTTTACACTGATGTGTGTCTGACTTTTCCAGATGGTGCAATCTTTTATAATCTGTAAAAATAAAAATAGATGACTGGAGACAAATTAGAACTGAAATGAAATTTGTGTGCTTCAACAGAAAACCACAGTATGGCAAGGTGATGGACGTGTTAGTGGTCATGATTAGATCTTTGTTTATGATCAGTGAATCAGCATTTCAGTATGGTATTAGGTGAAGCTAAGAAAAGAGGTTATGTAAAAAAATTCTCACTTTCCCACTTTCAACTACATAATGATCTCTCTGCCTGTCTTTCTACAGGTAACAACTGGCAGTTTGCATTCAACGTCAAGTTCTACCCTCCTGACCCATCCCTCCTCACTGAAGACATTACAAGGTACATGCACACACACAAATATCAGGGTCTAACACCCAGCGTTTCCCTTAAATTTAGTAATTTTCATTTGTGTTGAACATAAATAAAAAAGTGGCATAATTATTACTGTTTCTGTGTTCAGAGTGGGTGCCAAAATACTAATATTTTGGCTTGACCTTCAGACATTTAGGGGATGACTTATGTCTGTCCTTAGTTTTAGTTCGATTAACTCGAGTTGGGATGCTTCTTGAGGGGCATGAACATGCAAAGTGAAATAGAAAGCACAGGATAGCAACTAGCACAACTTTAGGCAACACCAAAATCCAGCACACCATCACACATAACTAAGATGACACAGCATAAATGGGGTAAAAAAAAGCAGCTCTGGTATCATAGCACTTATCTGGCCACGTATCAAATAAGAGCAAAGTTGAAAATCGAACCAAAATATTAAAAATTTAGGCCCTACTATCAAGGCTATTTTATTTCTACGTTATTTCTTTTTGCATTTATACATAGGCATACACACACACAGAGGCATGCTTAAAGCACACAGCATTTAGACTGAGGTTTGTGTCTAATGGAGCGGACAGCTTCTCTGATGGTTGCAGTTAAAGGCTAAACAAGGACACACTCACTCTGCTGTTGACCTGCTGCAAAAAGTGCTAAATGTTCTTTGGCTCTGCAAGTCTGCAAATTTATAAAGATCTCCTGTTAAGTTTTAACAGTCGGATTGCTAATCAGTGCAGTCCATTAGGTGTTTTCCACAGGATTTGCCACAGACTGTATCCAATACCAGTTTTCTATTCATTAATTATCTAACTAGCCATATTAAATGGTAAAATGCAGCATTGTCCTGGGACATTATATTGGCCTAGTTAACAGGGAGCTGTGAAACTTAATGACTGAGCTTTAAGCCTCCCTGTCAGCAAGTGTCCATCCTGCTTAAGGTGACTTTGAAAGACATTTTCAATAGGCAGAATAATACCTGTACTTTGGGTCGTTTCATTAGATAATGGATTCGTGACCAGAGGGTTAATCGAGGGGACAGCTTACGCTGTCTAAGTCCACATGGCTGCTAGACAAGTCAGTAACTGCAAATATAAACATTATGATAGATAAGTATAACAGCAGTTGTGCGAACATCAAAGAAATTTAATCCATACCAGAGGATCTTATTCTCAGGCTTAAAAGAAGCACAGGCAGTTTGGCTACACAGATGTCTTTATTATTGTTGTGAACAATAGAGGTGCTTCCACTTCAAAGGAAACCAAAGAAAAAACTTTGAACAAGTTTTGTTCTTGTTTATACTTGACTTGTAATCCGTCCTTGTTTGCCCCCTTTCTTCTTTTGTAGGTACCTTTTGTGTCTGCAGCTCCGTGAAGATGTGGCTTCTGGACGGCTGCCTTGCTCGTTTGTAACTCACGCTCTGCTGGGCTCATACACGCTGCAGGTACAGCATGTGTAATTATGTACTTGGATGCTGTGTATTTATTTATCTGCGTTTACATGCACATGTGTGTGATGTGCAGCCGGTGGATACATAACTATGTCTTTTTTGGAAAAAGCCAATTCGTACATAAGTTCTTTTTCTTTTTTCTTCTTCTTCTTTTTTTTTTTTTAACAGGCAGAAATTGGCGACTATGAACCTGACCAGCCTCGCCCTCTGGACTTCATTAGTCAGCTGACCTTTGCACCAAATCAGAACAAAGAAATGGAGGAGAAGATTCTTGAGCTGTACAAGTCCCACAGGTCAGTTAGGAAGTTCTTTTGAGTTGGTATGTATGAGTTTTATGTGTCTCCAGCTGTGCTTTTTAAAAACATTATATTTCTTATTTATATTTGCACAACTGGACATCACACAGATTTGTACAAGGGAGCTTCTATTGCGTAGCATAGAGCAGTTTTACAGTGTCCGTCATGTAAAATTGATAATAATCCACTTGAGAGTAATCAAAATAAGACCTTATACCAACTGTGTGTGGATTGTCACATACGCTGCAGTTGGTTAGAAAAGCTATGTTAAAATTGCTTGTGATAATATTTGACTTTCCTTATCATTAGAGTAAAAGAGAGCGAAGGCCTTGGCTGAACACTGTGGATCTGCAGTGCTTTAATCTCTAATACACAGATTCAGACAGCCTATGGAACCAGTCCTGTCAATTTGCAAGGTGGGGCTAGCTAACCAGAACAGCTGATTAGGAACAGGGGTTATCTAAACCTAACAAGAGTAAGTAGCAACAGTAGAAGTTTGATAACGCAGTCAGATTGTAGGCTCATGTTATCTGTCATCATTACATCATAACATTTTTAATACAGTCGAAAGAGATGCGTAAAACACTTTTTACCATTCCAACACAACACGCTGACTTTTAGGCAGCCTGTAGATGATTGGCTCTGTTACTTAATCTTTTTCCAGAAATTTTTTTTTTCCAGCTTAAATTAAATAATCTTCTGGTGTGTAGTAGTGTTTTATTTTGTTGTTGTTGTTGTTTTTTGTTTTCCTTTGGTTTTTTTTGTGTTTTTTTACAATGTTAGAGTAAAATTTATGCTCAGTGTGTCTGAACTGCAACAGTGGAGGGCTGGTAAGGATAACAACCGATTTTCATAGTCAAACATTTCACATGCACAATAGAGAACGCTAAAGTGTAGCTATTGGAAGGCATTAAGGGACTATTTTCATAAACAAAAGTTCGATTCGAGCCTTAACGGTACATTTAAATCAGAATTTAAATTAGAATAAAAAAATACTTGCTATAATACCATTTAAGCAGAAAATGATCACTATATAGAAATATGAGCATTTTGAATTAACTGAGCCTTTTCTTTGCTTTTCAGGGGAATGACACCGGCACAGGCCGACACCCAGTTTCTTGAAAATGCCAAGAAGCTGTCCATGTACGGCGTGGACCTGCACCACGCTAAGGTATGAATAAATGAATGAATCCTGTCCTCTCCATTGTTGTCAACATCTGTTGCTGAGCAGTTTCTTTGATGTAGGGAGAGGGTGCTGGTGGGCCTGTGTGTGCGTGTGCGTGTGTGTGTGTGCGCGTGTGTGTGTCAGCTGTGCAAACACTTGGGGAGGCCATTACCATGGGAACAGCCAGTGTTTCTCACTGGGATAGCAGGTCATCAGTGTACTGCGTGCATGTTTTCATGTTTGTCTCAGTATGTTTGTGTGTCTTTGTGCAATATGGGCAGAAACATGAGAGAGTCTTAAAAATAGAAAGGAAGGATGAGAGACTGAGAAGGGGAAATAAATGGAGGACAGAAATAAGGCTAGAGTGAGATGGGGACAAATACTTGAAAGAGGCGAGCCCCCTTTAAGGGCATGCTCCACTTTTTGCAGCACAGAGAACCAAGGGAAAGATAGAAAAGCAGAGAGAGCCTTTAAAATGCTGAAGGTCTTTTTTTCCTTTTTTATTTATTTATTTATTTATTATGGCATACCAAAGATGTGGGAATTCAGGGAGTCAATCTATTTCTGTCCTGTGCCATTAATTTGTTGCACAAGTCTCAGAATCCCCAGGGCCCACAAAGGAACTGTTTCAAATACTGGATGTCAAAACATTTTAAAAGCGCAAATGTAACACACACTGAGTAATAGTATTTGGGGAATTCATTGCTTTAGCTGTGAAAAGGCAAAGATGGACACTAAAGAGAGATGCATTTGAGCAAATAAAACTGTTGGTAGTTAAAAAAAAAAAAAAAAAAAGGGGAAAAAAAAAAAGGGGGGGGGGGGGGGCC
>VUQG01020074.1:36034-54146 GCA_015106755.1 Etia nguti
CGGGATAATGAACAGTGAGCAGCTTGTGTGAACCAGACCTGGTACTTGGTGCTAAAGCCATGGTGCCCATGTGGCGGTCTCTCTCCAGCCACTCAGCTCTATGATCTCTCGATTATCTGTTCTAATGTGGATTTTTGTACAGCTTTATCATATAATACATAATTGTAATAACATCAAACAACATGTGAGCTGCTTGCTTCAGTTATTTGCAAATGTATTGACAGAAAAATCCAATGAAAATAGTTTGCTTTAACATTCCGCCTGTCCGTGTAACCAGCCAAAATATTTGAATGTAGCTGCAGCGCAAGGTCAGAGATCGATGAGCAGCTAATAGCATGGCAAGGCCATGTGATGTTTGTGTGCATGTGTCCTGATAAAACTGTCCATTATCCACATATTGCATTCTCCATTAGTACAACAGATTTTTCCTGTGTTACTTCACTACTGTAATCAATACCATTAGCAGATGGTCTGGGAGCCTTAAAAGCTTTGTCAGTGTGTTAGTCTGCCAGCCAAATGCGTTACAGTTGTACTGAGTGGCACTGTTTGTGTGTGTGTGGTAATGGTGACCTTAAACAGTCAACTTTAAAAATCAATCCATGCACAGTATGATCTGGCTTGGATAAATAGATGGTGTTTACAACAAATAATTAATCAAATTAATATATGTTATGCACATTTGTATTCTCACAGGATTCAGAAGGTGTGGACATCATGCTCGGTGTGTGCGCCAACGGACTCTTAGTCTATAAAGACAGGCTTCGGATAAATCGCTTTGCTTGGCCCAAAATACTCAAGATTTCATACAAGAGGAACAACTTCTACATTAAAATCAGACCAGGAGAGGTATGTATGCACACATGAATTAGGTTTACGTAAGCTAATTGTTTTATTAATGTGCCCTTTTTACTGTTAAGAAAACATCTTTTTCTCACTGATATTGTGCTTGATAGACGGAGCAGTTTGAGAGTACAGTGGGATTCAAACTCCAGAATCACCGAGCTGCCAAAAGGCTGTGGAAAGTCTGTGTGGAGAATCACAGTTTCTTCAGGTAGATGTGTACAGACTGATGCATCCACAGCGTCTGTGGAGTCACTTGTGTTATTTTGCTTGAAAAAAAGCTGTGCATCTTCCCAGGAAGTGTGTGAAGAAAGCGTATCTCATAGTGCGTGTTTGTTGCTTTAGACACAGCAAATAACACCCATATAGATGAGCCTGATTGACCGTGTTTGCTTTGCATGTTTGCACATTTGTATGTTTGTGTTTGTAGAGATGCCTGAGTATTCGTTTCATATCCTGTTCAAGGAGGAGTTGCCTGGAAGCATTTTGCTTTCCTTACCTATAGACGTATAAATGTGATCATCAATGTTTCATTGCAAAGTAAATTAATCTGAATAAGCTTTAAAATGCATGTTTCTCTCTCTCCGTCTCTCTTTTTGTCGCTAGGTTAAATGCACCGGAGCCTCCTACCAAGGCCCGCTTTTTGACTCTGGGCTCAAAGTTTCGTTACAGCGGGCGAACTCAGGCCCAAACCCGCATGGCCAGTTCCCTCATAGACCGACCGGCGCCCAGCTTTGAACGCACATCATCAAAACGCATCAGCCGCAGTTTGGATGGAGGTAACACACATGAATGCAACTGAAAGTGAGGCATATTTGATATTTCAGCTTCATTCTGAACTACGTCGAATGAATGGACAGATGGAAGGAACGAGGGGCAGATGGAAGTAGGGTCATGGATTTAGGCATTGCGCAGGGTCGTGTGCATGTCTGTGCTTGTACTGATGGTGAATGCTCGATGCCTGACCAGATACAGGAAATAGCTGGAGCATATGTTTCCTGTCACACAGTGAGAGACAGAGAGGGAGAAAGAAAGAGCTGAAAAGAATGAATGTTCTGTGGATCCAAAAGTATGAAAACTTACAACACGTTGATGCAGAACAGCAGAGTGAAGAGGAAAACGCAGATTCTTCAAATTTTGTCAGCACAAAAGTCATCATTAACATCAGATTTATAAATAACTGTAGTGATCTCATGTAGAACTGTAATAAAACCAGCATGTTCTCTACGTCTGTAGAACTGTGATGTGGTTTTGGCTTTATCTTCTTTGTCTACACATTTGTTTTGTTCTGCTTTGTTTTGGAGGGGTTCAAGATTCCCAAATCCCAGATTCCAATTCATGCAGCTGTGCACCCCTATTTAACATGTGGTTATACTGTTAGCTGATATTGCCCCCTACTGGGTATATTATTCTACTGCAACTTGATGTTTTATACTTGAGTTTATTTTGGTGCATTTACTATACTGCACGTTTTTGTTTTTTTTGTTTTTTTTAAAAAAAAGCTTTTATTATTTTTTTAGGAATTATTTACTTATTATGGTTATTTACTTATTGAATACTTGCATAACTCTGATTGCCGTTGTTTCTGACTGCGTAGCACCAATGATCAGCATAACTGAGGCTGGCAGGGAATCCGCTGAGAACGGACGCGAGCCTCACCTGGAGCTCCACTCTGACTCAAAGGTGTGTATGTTCATAAATCAGATGTAGCATTTGCATATACAAGAACACCAGCACGGAGATAAAAATAGAATGTATGTAGCTCAGTTCTAGTTTTTTCTGTTTTTGTTTGTTTGTTTTTTAAATTATAACAATGAGTCAAATGTGGTCCCATGGAAACTGTCTGTGTTGTGAATCAAATAGAAATACAGTATGTACTGAAAGCTATAAATCCAGAGACCGTTTCTGCTGTTTCTTGTTACTGTTGTAAGATAGGAGTGTTTGCTTGCTTTATGTTTTTGTGAAACGATGAATATGTGTATTTTCTTTTCCTGGTTTGCAAAACTGTGACACTAGAAGTTAATCATGTGTAAACATAACCATTTACGGATCACTGTTGATAATTTGTGGCGGGTCTCATCCACTCTGTATGTGTGTCTGATGACGACGACTGCTTAACCGTGGCAGGTGAACAAAGTCTGTTATTTCTACTCTACATGTCCCCGGTACTCATTTCATAGGCAAGTGGGTTCAAACCAGAGATGCCAATTAAAGTTGAGAATTGTAGCTTTTTCAACAGCTTTCACTGCAAATAGATTTTTTTTAGTCAATTTAGTGATCAGGAATAAGCGACTTCTGAGACACTGAGAGATCAACCTCATCTAGGGCCAGAGGACAGCTTTTAATTTGCCTCCACAAAATGTGAGAGTGGTAGAGGTACATAAACCAACAAAACAAAGAAAGCTTCATGTCTTCAGTCTCATATTTTTAATGGTTTTCTTATCAACTACAACAAGTCTTAACAGAGCAGCTTTTCAAGTTGTCCAGCATTTTGCTCTATTGGCCTAACTGCTGTCCTCTACTGAGGAGCTGTTTCCCTCTTATTCATAGTGCTCACTACTAAACCGAGCCCGTCTCTGAACAACACATGAGTATACACAGAGTAGTGCTGTGTATTGCTGTGCATGCCTCCTGTTCCAGCTCCCTTTCCCCACTGCCCCCCTGTCTCCTCCTAACCCTTGCTCACATCCCAGCACTCTGGACTTGGCACGTGTCTTAGCCCCTTTCAGTGGTGACACACCCTGTTGACACTTTTTCTGCCAGCACCTGTGCCTACTGTTTTCTGCACCTATGCTCTACCCTGCTATGTTCACTTGTAAGCGATTGTGGCGTGTTGTTCACTGACTAATGTTTTGTCTCTTTCCCTCTCTCTTTTTTCTTTCACACACTCCCTTTTTAAAATTTTTATTTATTTATTTTGCCGTTCTCACACCTCTCTTGCATGTTGCCACTTGTTGCTGCCATTTTATGAAATTTGAATAATTTTAATTTTTGCACTCGATTATTTTGATTTGTCATTTAATTTTCATTTCTTCATGGCTTGTTCCTTCACTTTGTGGGTGCGTGTATTCGCCGTTGTTCGATCTCTATTCTCACCCATCTGTCCACTCTCTGGCTCTCTTGCCATATTGTGCCCTCCCTCATTTCCTGCTTTTTCTTCCTCTCCTCTTGTATGTTCCTTTAATTCTTCCCTCTCCATCAGTCAATCTTCATGTTCCCCCTCTCCTTCTCCTCATCATCCTCACTCTCATCCATCCCACCCTCCCTCGACTCCATCTCCGAGCTTGACCACGTCCTTTCAGATATCTCCGAAGATGAAGATCGTATCGACGATGTGGACTCTGCACACACGCTCAGGACCCTCCCCTCAAACACCCTGTCCCTCTTCACTGATCAACAGTTAGCTGATCTTGAGCAGCTCGCACAAAACCCCTCATCCTCCCAAACATGCGGCTCAGAGATTTTGGAATCTGGGGAAGGCTGCCAGGCTGAAACCAGAGCAACAGCTGGACTGATAAACTGGCGAAGCTGGTTCTCTCTGAAGGGTGTGGTTAAATATGTTTCTTTTGTCTTTGGCTTTCTCTCCGTTTCAGGAAATGGAAACATGTGTCTGGCCACAGGCGCATTTTCAAGATTAATGAAGAAACTGCACATTTTTTCTCCTGCTTTGTTCATGATGATTTCTAAGTGGGTTCCAAAATTAAATATTTGCACCATCACTGCCTGGAATTATAGAGTCTCCAATATGATTATGTCCAAATTGGATCAAATCCTTAACATTTTGACATTTAGATGGACTCATTTGGTAGCATTTCTTACCCAGTATCTTCCTCCAAAGATCAGTAATACAGTTGCTGCTTTATGTTCTTGTCCAGCTCAATTGAGTTTACCCAACATATCTTCTCTCCATCCATCAATACTCTCAACCATTGCATCCCTCTCCTCTCTCCCTGCTCGCCCCTTTTCTTTTCCATCTTGCTCCTCTCTCCCTGCCTTCTCTTGCTCTGACCTCATTGCATCTGTACATCGCTACCTCCTGAATCCCTCCCCTCTGTTTCTGCCTTGCCTGTTAGTGGTCTTCCTCCTGGCCGTGATGCTGACAGCAAGCCAGTCTGTAGTCTTAGCCCTGATTTTAGCCACACCCCTCGGTCTGACCCTGTGTTACTTGGAGAAAGTTGTCTCCAGTCAAAGAAAAACCGCTTTGCCAGTGTTTCTCGATGACGGGTCCGATGATCAGTCTGAGAATCAGTTGAGCTCTGTTTTCAACAGGCAGGCTTCTCCTCTCACACCAACACACACGCCTCCTCGCATCAGGCACCGCACTAATACAGAGGCCACCTGGATGCAAGAGATGTGTGATCCAGCTGCATAAAAGCAACATGTACACACCTCCTCCTGGCCCATATTCCACTCCCTCACTTTGTGTTTGACCTCTTTTTGAATGCATATGATGTCTGTCACCTCCTTTTGTTCATTTCCCCCACCAGCACTTCCTCTAGCAGTGTTTCTTTTAATTCTACCTCTTAATTCCTTACCCTGCAAACCCCAGTGTATTGTTTGAAGAAACAGAGTAGAATAAGATTAAATTAAGAGTTAGAAAAGTGAGAAGACATTAAAAAAATGTATAGCACAGAAACAGAGATGTACATTGCCAATATAGAGAAAAGGTCACTTTATTGAGAGTTTTAAATAATGTACAGAAATTGAGAGGAAAGCAGAGAGATTAAAAAAAGGCACCGGCAATGATTAGTGATGTGTCGAACACATTGTCAGAGTAGCTGCGATTAGATGTTATTAATTGTAGAGCTCTGTCGTGGTTGTTCTGTGTAATGTAAAACTGCTTAATGTCACTCTAATCAGATGTGGTGAGGTAATTATATAAATTACATATGTGCACTTTTAAGGCAGTATTGATTATTTTTTAAAGTTATTTTCAGTTGCTTAGTTTTGCATAGAAAGGGCGACGCTGAGTAACTAATAGTTAATCACGTGTTAGAATTGTACATACAGATGCCTCCAGATGCCTGTGGCACCTACAAGCTTGTTGCATTTGTGTATAATACGTAATAAACATTAAGACTAAACAGTGTTACACTTACCCTGATCCCTGACGTTCAGCACTCTGTCCTCTACCTCGCTGCGCTGATCAAGTCATTTAGACAAAACTCTTCTAGTGTTTTTGTAGTAGTCATGTGGTAAACCTTTATTATCATGGACACTGAACTTTGACTTTGAACTCATCATGCAGCTAAATATAAATGTAAAGCTGTAAATATAACGCTGCCTTTCAATCATATGATAGAAGTATACTTTGACACACACTGTAAGCAGTTAGTAGGACCTTCTGTCTCCAGTTCTTGACCACCTCAGCATCCTTTCCTGTTACTGTTACAATGGGTTTGGTGCTAAGGTCACAGGACCAGCAGTACTCCCTACACTAACACTAAAGGTTGCTGTGGAAGAAAATAGCTTTTCCCATCATCCATTTCACTCTTTTCTTTCTTCGTGGCCTTGCCTCCTTCATTTTGTCCTGACTACCATCACCATGACTACGACACTGAAGGTTACAGTGGTGGACGTAAGCCCTGGCGATGCAGAGGCCATTCCCTCCCAGGTCTGTAAGGCCTGTCTTTACCCCGCATGATTTGCAAATATTAAAGACATAAGAATAAATTGACATTATGCAGCTAAGAACTAGTGTGAAATGTTTACAACATTGGTTTTATGGTGCAATGGAGCAAACCTGTCCTTATTGTCTCCTCGACTTTACCTCACCAGCACTCACCTGGATCCAGTGAACTTGGCCCCCCTCAGGTTCATTCATCTTATTGGTTATTTGGTTGTGCATTGGCCTGTGGCCAGTGTGGGTTGGTTTGCAGGTTGGGTTTATACTTTTCCGAGGGTGAAGTTGCCCTGACTTGAATCTATGGAGATAGTTTGGGATTTCTTTTTTTAAACAAGAACCAAATCTGGAATTTTATAACCTTAAAAAAGTTACTGACTCATATTGCATTTATTTAAAATTATACCTCCTGCTCTACATTTGAATTCCAGATTGGGTTTGACTCTTAAAAATAGATCTGGGCACTTTCACCCAACGGTTTTCACTTTCAGATGCTCTGCTGTGGCTTACAGTTTCAGTCTGGTTTCTGGTTTGCACCTGAGGTTCTTTTCGTTATTTTTGAGTTTTCCTGAAAGCGCAGTGTGGTTTTGATGGTTTGTGTGAACATCTGTCGGTGTTTTGAATGCTTTGGATTTTGCATGTTTACCATGGGTACGAGATTCAACAACTGTCACGTTCATGAGGAATACCAAAATGAAAACATTTGTGCTTGTACCCATCATCCAACGTTCACCATTTGGGACATTTTTGGTGTCAACATCTCACTTTTTTTTTGTTGTTATATATAATTTTTTTGTTGTTTTCATATTCTGTTAGTTTTGTTTTATTTTATTTTTGCAGTGAATTTTCACCATACATTTATTAATTTCTTTTTAATTAATTATTATTTTTTTCATTGTGTGCTGTATGTCTGCCTTCCAGAGTTCGTTGAGAGTGCATGGGGACAATATTTATGTGAGGCACAGTAATTTAATGTTGGAGGTTGGTACTGGTATTGTCCGATGGCTAAAAATGAGACCTATATGTTTCTGTGTATTCTGACGCCATCAGATCTACAACTATACTGTACAAGACTGCTGCCCTCTCGCACTCTCAGGCTCTGCGTGCATGCCCGCATGTGTTCGTGTGTGTGGATGTTTGTTAATCAACTCTGTACTCAGTTCCAACATCAACAGTTATGATCTTGGAAAGTTGAAAACATTTCAGTGATAGTTGTCGTAATTCACATGGCAGGTCCTTTGAACAGCTCAACTTGGAAATGTCCCTGTTTTTGTGATAAAACACAAATGTCACCTAAACAAGAATCCAATCAACATTTCTACATGTGAAAAACTCACAAGTCATCACCTAATTTGTCCCAATTCCACTCAGATTTTGGCATCTTTCAGCTCGATAATGTAGTTTCCACAGCTCTTGAGTTAGTGGGGTCTCTGTTCTGCAAAAAAAGAGCTCGCATTCTTTATCTGTCAGCAGCAGATTCTATAATGAGCTGGAAGAAACCTCAAGACTGATCACACATTTCATACAATAGTTGTAGTTTTGTGCAGTTTTTGTCCTTTCATTTTCTTGCTGTTAGTTTCAGATTTAGTCTTAGTCTAATTACTGTAATATTAGTCAGCACTTTGTGTTGATAGTTAACTCACAGTCTTAATAAAAAATCTCGTCCTTGTGGTGTTTGAGTTGGAAACTTTTACCACATGAACAAAGACTTTAACTAAATACATATTTTTAACATTTGTATTTAATAATATTAACTTTTATAATTACAAAATACAGATTTTCAGTCATTTTTTTCTCCCCTATAAAGTCTAGTTTTATTTTTATTTCACTCACTCAGCTTACTGTTGTAATGTTGGCCCTAATATTTAATTTTTGTCTGGTCACTGAGTCCTGGGACAACACTGCATCAAAATGATGCTTGTAACCAATGTTGTCTGAGGGATAGAGATGAGGTTAAGGGTGTTCCTGATAGATGTAATCCCCAACTAAACACTGAAAAGATTTGCGTATGTGCACAACAGCAACATCAGCGTCTTTAGACCTTTCTTCTTCTCCATGCTCCTTGGAAATAGGTGAAGTTGTGTCGGAAACCTCAGTTTTGTATCTGCACAACAGCACAGCAGAAGTTGGCTCTTGCAGAAAATTTCCCTGACTGAGTGTTCACAATGGCTGCTCTGTGAATAGGACTGTTGGTGACTTAAATGCATGCTCTGTGCATGTTGATTGCTGTTTTGTGACTGTTTTTATCTTGTTGTATTCTGGATTCTTGATTGGTCAGAAAGTTTGATTATTGCCAGGCAGCTGCGTCTAACCTGACTAATCCAGCCTCCCTAACACACACGAGGAGCTTTCTTCCTGTTTTCTGGTGATTGGCTGCCAAAAGTCAAGTGATCTGTGGTGCGATAACATACTAAAACAACAAAACCTGTGTGTGAAGCATGGGGCTGATAGTGATCCATTGCACTAGAGTAGTCTACACACTAATCAGTGTTAGCTGAAATGTTAAAGGTGGTTAGAGCAGACAGAATAAGTATTTTTCTCCTCAGTATGTTGTGCCAGTGTCTCTGTGTTGGATAAAATCCTGCAGCCTGCAGTACATTAAGAAAATTTGTCTAATTTATCTCAATTTCATGAAATCTCCATGCTTGTGTGAATGAGATGAAGAACAGATGGAGGCAAACCTGGTGGAAAGATACCTGATGTGTAACAAAACAACTATTAATAATGACATTAAAGTTAAATGGAAAAGTGAAAACTAATACTAAACTAATAATAAGTAAGCAGTCAGATAGGAATAAAGGGTTAGAGAGGCAGAATAGCACTACCAGCTCCATGCTCTACAGCCTGCCGTTCCTGGTCTGTTTTAAGGGAAAAGTCCTTACAAGATGGTGGGCCTTGTTTCACTGCAGCTTGCTGTAATTCATAAATAATCAGCCGTCATGCACCAGTTGTGAAACAACTCCAGTAAATTAGTTTGGTTGTTAGTTATTCAGCGATTATCAAAAGATAACTTAGATGTGACGGAATTTGCTGATAGCCTGATACAGTCAGATGATCAAAATCACCGATATTGGCTGATATGTGGGTGCATCCCTAGTGATAAGTGATGCATATGATTTCAAGACTTTTTAAAGAATGCTCCAGTGAAGCACGGCATCCATCTTGTTTCCCTTCATATTGACAGACTAATGTTCCTGTGACCACAATTTTTCCGTCCCCGTCCCTTTCTCCTTTTATCCGGCCCCATTTCTCCTTCACTATCCACCTCCTTCTTTTCCTTCCTTCCTTTTCCCATTATATTTTTCTGTCTCTTGATCTTGCTCTCCTTTTTTAAACTCTCCTTCTACTCTGGCTTTTACTTCCTCTTTTCCTCTTTACTTCTCACATCTCTTACATCCCATGTTTTTTTCCCCACCTTTCTGATCTTTCATCACTCACATTCATGTCATTTACTCTCCGCCTGCCTCTTACCCCCCCTTCCCCTTATACCTATCCTTTCCTACCCCCTCCTCCCCCCATTAGGACCATGATAAGACCCAAGAAGAGGTTCTGAAACACCAAGCTAGCATTAGCCAGCTAAAACGCTCCTTTATGGAAGCTCCACCTCCCTCTCCTCCTCAGCCCAACCAGTGGGAGAAACGGCTCACCTCCTCTCCTGCTACGATACGTTTGCAACAGCAACAAGTGGTACGTCTGTCTGGATGTTTTTGTCACTGCAAGACACATGAACTGCAGACAGTTTAGTCTACAACAATAGTGCAGGCGATGGAGAGTTATGCAGAGGATTTCAGTTGTGTTTTTTGCTGTAGAAACACAACATTGCAGTCCCTGTAGTTAGAAAAATGTGTCATTATTTGTGTTTTGACCTGATTTATAATTCAAAGTTTTCTTCTTTTTGTTTTGGAGCTCAGTCTGTATCACTGCACCCACTGCTTTCTTTTCATCGCTTATATTTGAATAGGTTTTTGGGATTGTGCAAACTTAATGGCAGCAGATTTTTAATCTGCACTCTTTTACTTGGTGCCATGGTGGTGTTTCCACAGCGTGTTGATTATAGCTCATCCATCACTTAACGATCACTTACGGGTGTTCCTTTGAAGAAAACTGACCAAACATCAATAACTGTTCATTCCCTCCCAGCAGGACTGATGTTACGTTGGAGTTTTGACAGCACATGGGTTTCTACTTCATTTCAGTTCTACTACAACCCACTTTTCTCATTTCTGTTTGTTTCTAGTTTACTCTCTGTAATAGTGGTGTAACGATTCTTGAAATCCACAGTTTTGTGCATACTTCGTACTTTTGGATCCCCATTAGCTGACGTCATGAAAGAGTAGTAACTTCTTTCCCTTCTTTTGGCTTTTCTCAGGTTATCTTATATAAGATCTTATCTTCTAATATACACTTTAAACAGGTGTTAACATCCACAGTTTCACACACTTTACCAACAGTGTTGTTCAACAGCTATTTCCCATTCTATATTTACACATAACCTTTTAACAGCAATGCAAAAACTGCTCTTACACATGCCAAAACAGTCATTTAAAAAGGCCTTCACTGTGAAGTTTGGCTAATATACACACAGGAAGCAGCTACAAGCTTAGCTACTCCTGTGGCTATCATAAGAAGTGACTTCTAGAACTGTTACACCTCTACTATGTAATTATAAAGCAATTCTTTGTACGTCTGTATGCTTTTGAGGATGATTTCTCTTCTTTTGGCTTTTCTCCTATATAAGATCTTATCTTCTGTCTCATTTTTTCATGCTTCTGTATGTCTTCTCTCTGTCCTTTTTATTGTGTGTTGCTGTAGAGTCTTGCAGAGGAGATAGCATCAGTTCTTTTCAGTGGACACACTGACATTGGACTTTATTCAACTGCTAAAGATGCCTGCATTATTCCTGAACCACCACTAGATGCTGTTAAAACCACAAGTTCAGCTGCTACTTCTTCTTCCGCTGCTGTCTGCAGTTTTTCTGCACCACAAAGGCCTCTTGCTACCCAATCTACTGCCCTCTCTGCCACTGAGGTGCTTCTACTACTACCAAGCATTTAGGAGTCACTTTACTTTAATTCAAAAACATAAACCACACAGGATTGTTGGTTAAAGGGGAAGTTAATACCACAATCAAATGTACATGTTTTTTTCTAGGCTGTAGTGCTGTTTACTTTGTCTTGGCTATGAAGATTTCTGCCCTCTTTAATGTAATAGATCAACGGCATCTGTAATAATGACACATTTACTCACCTGGATGTGAACTCTATGAGCTATTTTCTTTATACCAAACTACACATGCCAACCAAAGGAAGGTAGATGCTTCCTTCTGCACAGTGATATGGCTAGATAGAACTACAATCTAGAAGAAATACATGTATTTTTGATTTTAGGGTCGCCTGTACCTTTAACCAATCGTCTTTCTGTTTTACTTGAGAGTAAACTGACACTTTGTAATTCTTCATGTATTTAAGGATGCCTGCCAGATGTGTTTACAAACTAAAGGGGTTTAAGATGCCCATAATGCCTGCTGTAGATGCCGGATGAATGGTAGCGATAATTAGTTTGTGACGGCTCCATTCATCCCAAAAGAACGGGCACACAATGACCATGATACATTTAATCTAAATCAACTCACAGCTATGAATGGGTGCATGGCTTTTACAATTTTTTTTTTTTTAACATTTATTTTTCCTATTTTATTTTTGTAGGGATTGTAAATATATGTGAATGTTATGCTAATGTACTAATCTGCTCCTTTTTATGATCTATGCTTAAAAAATAAATATATTAAAAGCAGCAGGTATTGAAGCAGCAGCTTTCGTAATGTAAAAAGAAAAGCTGAAATGTCAGCCAAATAATGTGCTTGGTTAGTGGCTTTTTTAAAAGGAGCTTTTAAAACTACACAAAAAGAGGTTTTCAAGTGAGGACTGAGTCCATTGTGATGTATTTTCATGGTTGTCTCAAAGACACTGCTGACTTCAATACCACGCTTCTTTTGCCTTTTTATGTATGTGAAGATAACCTTTTTTATTTATTGATGTGGTATTCTCTTTAATCCATCTTTCATCTTTTTGTTTTACGTTTTCTTTTCGGTTCTTTTATCCCATCTCTTTTCCCTGCTTCAGTGAACCTCATGCTTTATGGGGGGTGCATGAAAAAACAGTCCACCAGGCACAGAATAAGAGACAATAAAAGTGAGGGGGATTGGGCACAAATAACAAAGGCAGCCCATTCCCACATGCTGTGATAACAGACATCTTAATACTGCTAACATTGATGGTGTGTGATTAATAATGTCATGCTAACTTCTCTGTCACGCAGGTCAGTGTGCCCCAAACAGAAGCAACTACAGCTGATAACACGATCTCTGATACCAAAGAACCCGCAAAGGTGGTCCTGACCTTCTTCTATTAATTCATCCAACCCTCCATTTATGACAATTTTTTATTTTTTATTTCTTCATGCCTTCATTCATTTTCCACTGGCAGCTTAAATTTTCTGTTCTTGCTACACTCTTCATTATCTGTCCTCCCGTTCTTGTCTCTTTGTCAACAGTTCTTCATCTTCTTCTGTTTTGGTGTTACTTTATTATCTTTTAACTTAGCTTAATTTTTTTCCATTTATGTTCAATGATCATTTTATTCTTTTGTTTTCTTGTCTCCATGCGTTTGTTGTTGTGGTGTGTGTGCGCATGTGTGTTTGCGCACCTCATTGTGTTTGTGTGTGTCTGTGAACCGGGTGTATATGCGTGCGTGTGTGTGTGTGTGTGTCTGTGTGTAGACAACCGAGGTTGAAATCGAGGAAACTGTTGTCGTCCAAGAGATTTCCAGAGCTCCCAAACCTGGACTTGTCACGGTTGCAGCCAGTTCCCCTGATGCTCCTTCTGTGGAGCAGGAAATGAGGGAACAGGAAGTGAAAGTTCAAGAGGAAGCGGTGGTAGTTGAGGAAGCAAAGCCGAGGAAGGAAGAGAGCATTTCATCTGAGAGCGAGAGTGAAGAAGAAGCAGAGTACCATCCATATCTCCCTGTGTCCATCTCTCACACACAAATACCCGAGGAGAAGGAAGAGGAAGAAGAGCAGGAGAAGCAAGAGGAAGATAAGATGGCAGAGCTACAGGTGTTGGCTTCAGATGCTTCTTCTCTTCCAGCTGAAGTCATCCAGCCTGCAGAAGAAACCAGTCGAGAAGAAGAGGAGTCCAGGAAGGGGGACGACACAGAGACAGAGAAGACAACGAATGCCGAGGAAGAGAAAGAAGTTGAGCGTGAGACTGAAGAGAGCACAGATGATCCGATGGTGACACCCGATGAAGCTCCTAACGGCCTCACCCTGCCTGAGGAGGGTGTGACTGTAATGGATGCTCGTGCAGAGGAAGAGGAGGAGCCTAAAATGAACGGAGAGCCCTCGCTGATTGAAGCAGAGCCGCTGCCACAGGTTATTTGTTGCTCTGAGGTAAAGTCTTCACTGGGCCGACTGCGGAGCTTCCCCGGGCTTTGATCCCTCTCCTGCCAACTATAGAAACACCCACTTTTTTTCCTTCCCCGCTTTTGAGAGTGCCGGTTTCCTTCCTGCTTGTTTGAATATTTAAGCCCCATGTACATCCTCACACTCATCTTCATCCTATGAAAATAAAAGCTTTTTATTAGTATGCTCAAAACTCCCGAAACCAAGGAGCAGTGCTTTAAAGTTACAATTCACCTCCATTGTTTTGGTGTTCATATTGATTCCCCTACATGAATATTTTCAGTCTTTATTTTAATTTACTATAAACATACATTTGACTTTCTTTCATATCTGCTGTTGTCAGATACCATTCATACCATTATCATATCCCACGCAGTGTGGTGTGTTGCTACTTTTATTTTAGTGTTGTGAAGTAAATGGGGCCTAAGGTGGAAATGCATGATGCTTTTAGGTGTTTTTCTCTTTTGTTTTCTTTTTCTTTTTGCTTTGCATGCTGCATTTTGATATGTGCGTATCCTCCACGTGTTTGGCAGTGATGCTCCTCTTTCTGTTTAATTGGCGTGTTTGGTCATCACAGTGACAGTGTTGTGGAAATCATCATTGCCAACCACTCATCTTTGCACCTCGTTTACATTTCAGTAGCTGTTTGAATCCCGCTTGTCTTATTGGCTGATGTTTTATGCACGTTGGTACAGTGTTAGGTTGCATGTGGACACCAAAGATATCTCCATAGTTGTCCTTCTGCCGTAGCTCTTTTTATTACATTGCATTGACCGGATGTTGTCTTACTTTTGTTTCTCATGGTTTTGTCTGCATGGCTTTTGGAGCTCTTGCTTCTGTGCATGAGTTTTGCTACAATCGCTCACATGTGCTTTTTACATCTACATTTACCGTGTTTACTGCACAAAAATATTTTCCAAATGATGATGATAGAAGCTGATTTTGAAGACAAAATGGTCAACTGCATAGATAAAATTTTCTTTTTTTCCATGTCTGCCTCAGGTTTAATATATTAACTCTCTTCCCTTCCCCCCTCCTCACTCCTCTCTCTGCTCCCTCCCCAGCCGCCTGTGGTAAAGACAGAAATGGTGACTATATCAGACACGTTTGCGGCCCAGAAAACCGAGATAGCCACAAAAGAAGTGCCCATCGTACATACGGAAACCAAGACCATCACATACGAGGCGGCGCAGGTGCAAACACAAGAAAAACAAAAACAAAAACGGGGAAGCTTGTTTAGTTTTTCCCCATGTGTGTCAGCATCCGTGGTTCATATTGTTTGTGTGAAATATTTAGACCGATCGTTGCTACGTCAGCGTACTCCATGTTCCAAAGTGCTTCCTTTCTAGCTACGGTGCATGACGCCATCTTTCATTCCTGCTCCTACAGGAAAAGAGTTTTATTTATTTATTTATTTTAAACAACAGCTAATGATCTTTTTTTGTCTCTCTCAGTTGGATGGTAATGGTGATGGTGAGCCTGGAGTGTTGATGACTGCTCAGACAATCACCTCTGAATCTTTGTGTACTACAACAACCACACATATTACCAAGGTACGAACAGACTCATACCCCAAAACACACACGCACACACACATTCATTTCTGTTGAGCCTGCGTCTTTGTGACATAACATAATGAAATGGTGTCCCCAACCTAATTTATGTACCGTACTGCAGTCATTTCCAAACTGCCCAATTTGAAATGTGATGATCTTTTGTTGCAGACGCTAAAGGGCGGTCTATCAGAGACGAGGATTGAAAAACGCATCGTCATTACTGGAGACTGTGACATCGACCATGACCAGGTCAGTTTTCAGCGACGCAGCTTTTCCCCTCTGCTTTACCTTGTGTTCCAGCAACTTGGCTCATGGGGTCTTTTCTTCCCACCAAACGTGGATGGTGTGAAAGTCTCTAAAGAGTCCTTTTAGCTAAATAAACCACATCCAAGTCCAAACTTGGCAGCTTTTAATTTAAGATCCTTGTTCTACAAATTGACTCATAAGGAAATAATTTTCTCTCATTTAGAAGATTTAGGGGAATAGATGGATTTGTGGGACATGTCAATCATGTTGCTTGCAGTCTTAATGCTATGTTTTATTTTTGATTCACTTATTTGACACAAGCCATCAGATCCACCCATATTCCATTCATTGTTGGAATCTGCTCCTGTGGCTTCTTCACAACATCTTTTCAAGTATAAAATGTTGGCATACTGCTTTTTTTCCTCCTGCAATGATTAATTTCACATACTATGTTTTTCTGTGATTGTCACATTTCCTCAGTGACAATCAGAGTACACTGTAAAATACACGCCACACAGAGGAGATCACATCTCAGTTAGTCCAGTCCAGATGTATGGAAATTGATCTTGTTTAATGCTTTAGACTAGCGTCCTAAAGATCCCATCAAAAGTAATTGATCCATTCGGCCGGCCTTAATTTGAGCCATCTCTTAATTATGCATGGCCCTGAGGTTGGCAATTTTTTGTACACAGTTTGCCAGATTCAGATACTTAAAAAGCAATACCAAAGTCTCAGTGTCCATTTTAGGGGTGTAACGACACAGGTATTTAGGCAGTGCGCCATTTGTTGAGAGTGGTTGCTAGCAGGTTGCCACAGTCTCCAGTAGACAACATGGAAGTCTCCATGTGAGATCTTTTCACCTATGTGAATAGCTTTATTAGTAAACATGGGGAATTCATGTCAAACTGCATGTAGCCCTGAAATGTTTGGGACAGTAAATGTCTCTTTCGTCTCTTTGCATGCTCTTCCTTTTGTTTAAGTTGCCTGTCTGGTTTAATTCGCTGGATTTACACAAAAGCAACAGATTTGGATATCACTGAGATGGACATGGGTTTTATTTGAGCGAATTCTCCTTCTAAATGCATTTTACTTGATCTGAAGAAGTAAAATGGCACACTGACTGTAAATCCAGCACATATGTCTTTTTCTGTTTGCTTCTTCTTTTATTTTTCATTTAACTCCACCATTCCCCTCCCCCCCTCCACTGCCTGCTGTGCTCGGTGCTGCCACCGTGTGGTTGCCCCTCGGTACTGCAGGCACTGGCCCAGGCCATTAAGGAGGCCAAAGAGCAACATCCTGACATGTCTGTTACCAGAGTGGTGGTTCATAAAGAAACTGAGCTGGCTGAGGAAGATTGACTGAACTGAGGTAATGATAAAAATACTAGCTTATCATCATCATTATTATTATTAATATTATTATATTTGATGGGGAAAAGGTTTATTTAGCAGTGCATATGGAGAAGCTGCTAAAGAAACCAGCTGCCATCACACATGCTACAGCAGTTGAAGAAACGAAAAGGGACATTAGATTTTGGAAGGATACAAAGAGAACATTTTGATTAGGAAACCAGTGTCGTTTCATCATCGCCGTGCCCCAGGCTGATTACTCCCCCACCCATGCCCCCCCTCTTTTTCCCAGAGCTGAAGGGCCCGTCGTGACTGTTTTTTCTCTCTCGAACGACCTTCATCACCCTACGACGATCGGCCTTGACTAACGGGAGAGGAGGAGGAGGAGAAGAAGAGGAGCTTAAAAAAACAGGGAGAGAAGGGTTTGACAAATGGACCGAAGTTGCCACTCTCTTCCTTTCTTATTGTCTGTGGTGCGATCTAAATCCCTCACTGCAAAACCAAGAAAAAGAAAAAAAAAAATCCTCTCACTGTTTCTGAGGGAACAAAAAGAACCACTTTGTTAGCTTAACAATTGTAGCTTTTTTTTTTTTTTTTAGTTGTGCTTTTTCTGTAACTGTTTTATAAACAGATGATAGCGTGTCTGTCTTCTATCACAAAGATGAAACTAGGGATGCACTGATAACCAATCTGGATGAAACTGTATCCTTGCATTGATCATTTTGTACCAGTACCGATGACCTTCAGCTAAAGTTTCTTACAAAAACAGCACGCTGAGATGTTCAAGTAGAGAAAGCCTTTTATCATAACAGTGAGGTTTTGCAGCTGTTTGAGCTAAGATTTGCAAGTTATTCACAAAAGGAAAACCTATACTTTGTTTTGGGCGAGAACTCCATTCAAATGCATGTAATAGTAAGAAACGCACTGTCTTTGCGAAATAAAGCATTTTTGTACAACTTCATAAAGAGAGCTGTAACTTTTGATAGAAGACTCAGACACACATATTTATGGCTTTATCTTATAGAATTCAGCATCCCCGT
>VUQG01020076.1:0-26746 GCA_015106755.1 Etia nguti
CACACACACACACACACACACACACACACACACACACACACACACACACACAAACACACCAAGTAATACCAGATATACTTACACATAATTTTTTTTCAGCTCACCTACAGGAAACCCTGTGTGACTGACACTGACAGCAAGCTGATCCCCTCAGCTTGTATACACACAAAAACATCTTTACCCGAAAATTTCAATCACTACAGTCAGATGCCAAACTGAGACGAGTTGCAGAGGTTTTAGGAATGACTTGAATGCTCACTGCAATCGAGGCACCTTAAAATGCCTTTGAGGATAGGATTTTACCTAAAAGCACATTTGTTTGAACACACACAGTTGCAGTAAAACCCAGATGTTATTCGTCTGTGACTGACACTAAAATGATGTTTCTCTCTAAAAAACCCTGATACTGATGCTTCCTCACGAACAGGGTGGATGATATGATGACAGTAAGTTCAGAGGATGCTGATGATGTGCAATGATACGACAGCTTACAGCTGTGATACCTGTTTAGACAAACCCTCTGACAACAAGATGTGTCACTAAGCAAGGCTTTAGCACAGCCTATTCCCATATGCTTGCTTTAGAAGTAGAGGGACTAGTCTCGAAGCCTCTCTTATGATGGTTAGCACTAAGCTGCAGTGTTTACACAGCCCCGGTGGGCTATTTCACTTTCCAGAACCAAAATAGCAGTAATCGCGCAAATCTTCTTGTGAGGAGAGAAAGTCTCATGGATGAGCCCAAGAGGGGAAAGGGACAAGACAAGCTTGGGGATTAGTGGCCCTAAACTCCTTCACAGCATACTCCACCGTCTGGTACTGTGCATTGAGCTGTCTTGACAGGAGGGAGCCTTATGGCAATTGAGGAGGTTAGACAGGGTCATGCAGCGTTGCTCAGCGGGGATTAGGAGGCGTGTGGCCCCCTTCACTTTTAATCAAACCCTTCCAATCAGGTCAGATTACAATAGGATAAGCAGGTTCAGCACATTGTGTGGTTAATACCGCTCTCTTGAAGGGTCTCCTTGCAACAAGAGAAGGTCTGCCTTATGTAAAGAGAATGCATATTGTTTTTATAATTACTTTTTACAAAGTAGGTTAACCACGATGAAGCAACATCTAGAAATTCTGTTTTGGGGACTATGATTTTTGTGTAGAACTGTCTTAAATCCTTTTTTGTGTTACATCTTTTTTTCAAAGGGCTTACAGGAGCTTTCTCCAGTCTCTTTACACCCTTGCTCTTTTTTTTTTTACACTACTGTCCCTCAGGGCAAATACTCTGCCCTTTTATGCTGGCCTTGTGCAGCACGTTTGATTCAATTTGAAGTAACTTTATATCAGTCGGGTTAGTCATGGCTAATTCTTATTTACTGGTTATAAATAACATCTGGCTATCAGGCAGGATCCGTTCCTTACAGGCTTTATTAATAAAGAAGAGAAAATTGGTGAACTTCTTAGTTGTGCACAGCTGATGGTTTGATTCACTTGCACCTCTTTAAATCCTTGTCAAGCAGATCACAAAAGGGTTTTGTCACAACTGATTGTTTTACTAGTTGTTTCAACTTTGCACAGCTTTTCTGAAGAGTTAGGTAAACAGTGTTAACAAGGTAGAGGGTTTCATGGTCTGACTGAACAAAAGCCTGAGACGAGGCACTTTGCCTGTGCTACCATCCAGCACGATCATTATCCTTAATCTGGGAGTCAGGCTGCATACCTTCTGATTTCTCTGTTAGAACATGGATAGAAGAGCGGTCCACCAAACTTCAAAGGGGCAGGGGGAGGCACATGGCTGCTAATTTTTCAGACTGGGCATATGTGGCGGTGAGCGTGGATTTGAGGCTCTCCTAGCACTTCAAAGCCAGGAGCCTTAAAAGGTCTGGCTGTGTTTTGACGTGGATCTGCAGAGGTGAATGAGAATCAAGCACCCGCTGCAGACCCTTCAGAAGTCAGGCTCACTCTGTTTAACCCCCCTCCCCATTTCTCCCTGTGCACACATTCTCTCCTCCCTGCCTTGACAAAGAGAAGAAGAAAAACAAGAAAATTCAATAATGCCTTTGAGAGGCAGGATTACCTGAGGAGACGCCTGCGCTGCTATGCCGCGAGTGAAATCTCATGTGCCCTCCTCTCCTTCTGCTCTCACCACATCCCTTCCTCTTTTCCCTCCTCTCTCACTTCTACTCCCTAGCTTGGCTAAAGACAGGCCTCAAAAAGCACATCAAAACTCTCCTTTGATGCAATGGCAGGCAATTAACCCCTGGAGTCCAAAATTACAGATTGCTTGGGATGTGACACATTTTGGATGGTTGGGGTGGCAAGTGTGCATGTGCCTGATTTTAGGGGCTGGGGCGGGCGGGTGTATTGTTTGTTTGTTTTAAATCAGGCTACTTCTTTAATGAAGTGATGCCATGGCAGATTTGAGACAACCCATTTCTGTCAGTTTGAAAAGTAAAGTAGGGTAAACCTCTAGAGAAAGGGCTAGCTTCACCGGAGGAAGTGTTTGCACTCGATTATTTGTACTCCTGCTCACTCCTGATGAACAATGCTGCAATACAGAGGGAACAAAGGAGCCAGGCTCCTTGCGAATTTTAATTAAGTCGTGGGCGCAGCCAAACAATGATGAGGTCTATCCCAATTTCAACTGTGTTTTTGTGTCACTCACTCCTCTTGTGTTGCTTTGCATATAAAATAATTAGGCTGGTTTGGAGCAGCGGTGTTAGATTGAGCTTGCAGATAAAGCCCAGCATTCCCTCGACTGATGTACTTGATGAAGTACATTATACGTCACTGGGTATTAACTCAGTATGAATGCCATGTTTGGTTTTGGCACTGCAAAACGATTTACAAAATGACTCTATTTTGGAAGCTTGTCAGTTGCAGGGCAGGTGTGTAACAGGTTCTTCTTGGCAAGTAGTGCAATGGCACTGTAGCAGAAGTGTGACAAACACTACATGATGTGACAAAAATGTCCCAGTGAAAGACCAGTCATCCAGTGTGACTTGCTTGATGACCCCTGGCAACAGGGGTTGTCTGTCTGATAGAGTGCTATGGCTGTTACTCTCCTCACACCTGACATTAGAAACACCAAAACACCTGAAATCTTCAGTAAAGCATTCTTCCCCAAACGCCTGTACTCAAGCGATAACATGTGACACAGACAAAGTAACACTCTTAAAGCGGGAAAAGGGTTCTGATGGAGACATAGACACCAGCAAAGCAAAAAAGCAAGAACATACCACTGCTTTTTCTCATGATAAATATGATTTGTGACATGCACCAGCTAGCATGACATTTACTTGTGCTGTCAGTCTAAGTGGTCATCTTCATGTCTGTTTCATCCATGAGCTGGGAGATCCTTTCTTTGCATTGCCAAGAACACTTTAACACACATTTAAGACAGCATGCCGAAGTGTGATCTAAACATGTATAGCACAGTAGTTTTGCCATAAAGCGGCAGTTTTTCTCAGCTAAGGACAAGTGAGTCATCTTTTCTCCTTCACTGCAAACCCCTTGCCTCCACTGCCAGATACAAAAAAAAGGCTTCTGATCTCCTCAAGATATTGTTTTATGGCAGGATTTTGCGCCGCCCTCCCTTGGCAGACAGTGAGATTACACAGTGATTATAAGCAGCTCAATATTGTATGACAGCCTCTTCTACGTGAGGGACTTACAATCATGTTTCATTAATTCAGCTTGAATGAAGCACAGAGAAGCTTAAGATTTATGTGAAATTAATAACATAACAGATGTCTTCAGAATATCATATCCCTTGTAAAATAAAAAAATAAAAATTAATAATAATAATAATAATAATAATAATAATAATAATAATAATAATAATAATAATAATAATAATAATAATAATAATAATAATAATGATAAGGGAACATGATTTTTTCCTGAAAAATAAATGAATACAAACTTTAGATGTGGATACAGGCAGGATTACAGGGGTGGAATCTAAGTACTCAAGAACCTTTTACTTACATCATGCATTGTAAGGTACCAGAGGGGGTGTCAACTGACAGATTTATATCAAATGGCCTTATTCAACGCTGCCTTTTGGCTTTAATGCTGGCAAGCCAAAACGAGCATTGTGTTGGTTTTTTCCAATAGAATGTAATCACCTTGGGAGCTTGCTGAAACACGGTATGTATCAGAGCTCTCCTTTTTTTAATTTTCATGACTTGCCATTACTTCTCATCTATTCTTTTCTTCTGTAACAAAATGCATCTGTGTTTCGAAAATGTCGCACGCACTTTGTTCACGCTCAGGGAGCCCAACACAAGATAGCCTCAGGCCAAAACTGCTGTACTCCCTTTCCCTTTTGGATGTACTTTCTGTGCATAGACTAAATATGGGGACAAGAGCTTCACAGACTACTGTCTTGCATAGTGCTGCCCTCCCCAGGTACTCCACCAGCGCAACTCAAACAGAGGCAGTGGGGAGACAGCATTTCTCTGCTTCAAAGAGGGGAAAAAGATAAATCATTCAGGTTGGGCTTTTGTTCCAATATGCCACGGAGCTGCGATCACAATCCCTTTTTCCACTCTCTTTGTTTCCCAAACTAAAGTGTCTGGATGTGACAGTGAATCTAACTTCCTCTGCAGGTTGTTTATGCAGCTCAATCACTATAATTCTTCAAATTCGAAATGACACCATTGACATGTTTGCTTTGAGAAAAGTGGAGCTGTGAGATCTTCATGTGCAGAGATTACCCACTTGTCATTTAAAAAAAAACAACAAAAAAACAACAAGCATGCATACATACAGTGTGTATTGCAAAATACTTTTATATATATTTAAACTCTTTATTTTTCACAATGCAGAAAAAAGGCAATACGGAGTGACAGCTCTGAGATGGAATGGTATAAATATGATTAACAGAAAGTAAACTGACTATAATCTGCAGAATTGTTGAATCCATTTGCGCCAAGACAGATAGTGATCATCTCTGTAATTAATTTAATCACATTTATTCTGTTCCTCTAAGTCAGCTGAACCATGAATTCAACGTTTTGTTACCCTCACTGAAGAGAGCCAGTATTTATTAATGCTCTCAGTCAATGCTGTGAACTATGTGTATGTCTTTGGTAGGCAAAGCTGCACAGCTCCTGTCTGAGCCAGCCCGTCATCCAGTCTGGTTAAGTCACTTAAAGGAATACAATGCAAACAGAAAAAACAATAAAAGGAAATCAGAGTTATTAAATTGGATATCACAGTAATGCATAATCTAACTTCATCTCAATGGATCTGGTGGAAATTCTTTGTTTAGCCAGCGAGATGAGGCACTCCAATCACTGAAAAACCAATTCAGATTTATATGAGAGCCGGGTCTATGCAAAAATGGGCTAATGGAAGAATGAGGTGTAGAGGTGCATTAATCTTTATAACGTTATTATTTTTTCTTCATTTCTAGAATAACAATTGTCTGCAGTATAATAGGATCAAAGTGAATTTGCTAATAATGTCTGAAGACGCAGGGGCTTACTGTATGTCAGTCAAACACTTTCTAATGGTGTCTAATTCAGTGTGAACTCAACAACCCTTTGCACTGCTCATTCTGCTTTACACATCAATGGGCACAGTGCCCCTCCAGCTCCTGCCGAGAGCACAGTGGGGTAGAATAAAACACAGCATTGTGCTAAACTGTCTTTAATCAATTCACTGTTAGGGCTCAGCTTATGTTCACTGTGTCCGTTTTATAATTACATCCAGACAACAACTACTACAACTCCTAACATTAATTGTACATTCTTGCTACATTGCACCATCGCGCCGTGAAAGCTGTGAAAAGAAATCTCTTAAAATAAGCCTTTATGCATGTTTGAATACATTCAAATTTTAATTTGACTGACATCCAGATACTTCAGGTCAAGAAGGTGAGGTTGGATATTTGAGACATGTGGTGGTAAGTATGAAGGTGTCAGTGTGACATGGTGTTCATTTACTAATAAATAGGGAAAGGAAGGGTGACAGAAGGACCAGAAGAAGGAAATTCCTGATTATTGCCCCTGGGGTGATGAGTGGAGGGACATAGAGCCCAGAAGCTTTGGCCACTTGCCAGTGTTAACTGTACTTGTCCTGCTCCTCCCTACTGAGGGAACATCCATCTCCCTCCTCAGCCTGACACTCCGTTTATTCCCACATTCATTTGTCATGTCCCCAATCAGCTGGATGAATAGAAATGCTGTGACCATGATAGATGGTGAGTCTCATTAAGCACCCCTCACCCCACCCCAAAAAGAGAACTCTGCCTCAGCTTAAAATGCTTCTTTCTTCTTTTTTGAACTATAATACACAAAGTTTGCTTTTGGTTGCTTTTTTCCTTTATGGTTGGTCATCTGACAACAGAGAGAGGAACGGACGGAAAGAGAGATAAGGAGATAGGAAGACAGAGAGAGAGAGAGTAACAGAGAGAGAGGTGGGATGGCGAATGGGAGGGCAGTTGAAGTAACTCTGGACCCAGGATGCTTTTGTTTGTTTGTTTGCTTTGTTTAAAACAAAGAGCGCATGGCATTGAGAATTCCATCTGAGGGAACTCCCCTCAGAGATTAGTTATTCAAAGACATGCAAATGACATTGCCATGTGCTGGTTTACAAGGGGGTTGTGTTCATTTTGGATGTGCTTAATTGCTTCATTTCTAAAATAACTTTTCTGTTGTTTACCAACGCACTACAGATACAGGCTGTGTATAGCGGGGCTGTACCAGATTTGATGTGTCTTTTTTTTTTTTGGTATATTATTATGTGTATATTATTCCAATATTTGGTCTGCAACGAGTTTATCTAAAAATCACAGACCACGTCTGAATAGAATGTAATGTGGATTAGGGTATACTGACAGAACCACTGGAAACAAAAATAAACATACATAAATTATTGCACATCAAAACATATTTGGAACCTCTTTTTCAAGTATTTCATGACTGCTATAGCAAAAGGCTATATCTAGCAAAAAAAATGTGTTCTTTTCACTTTGTTATACATTTGAAACACTGTTTGTTTTATGCAGTCCACAGCTTAAATTTGTATGTATGCATTTTGTAACTGCCTGTCCATATGTAATATTGACTCAAGACAAACTTAACTATAAAATCATGTGAAACTAAAATAAACTATATAATCTTTAAAAATCTACTTTTCAGTTTTATATACAGACAAGAGCTACATAGATATAACAATGAAGGGATTGCAGTCAGTGTGTCTGGAGCTGCATACAGAGTCAGAATGCAGTTATTTTTTATCTCCAGTGATTATTTTTACTGAAAATATCTAAAGCTGCATTCATAGTTTTATTACCAAATACTTTTAAAAAAATATTTAAAATATATATCACAAAGGACTTTTCTAACTGTAGGACAAACAAACAAAAAAAAACACAAAAAAAACCCCTTCCATATTTCAAAAGGTGAGAGCAAGTATGTAGGTGGAGAAAGGCTGGATTGAATTGCAAGAAAGCAGCATATCTGTGGAAGGAAGTCATGCGTGACATGCCTGCACCCCTTTTAAACATGCAATGCCAGCAGGCGCCACAGAATTTTAAAATCACTGAAAAGAATCAATTACTGAAAATGCAACATGGGCAGTCAGGCATGTAACACTTGACATATCTTTGGGGAGCCAGAAATAGCATTTGGACTATCTATTGTGAAATTCTGTAGGGCAGCCAACATTATTCTAAACTAATATCCGTAATACATGGTGCATACAGCCCCTCGACTATGTTGGATACTTCAAATACGCATTTTGAGAAAGACTAATACCCACTAACAAAAGGTTGTTTCACATTTGTTATATCAGATATGATGATGTGTTAAGCTGTTGTTATATCATAGCGGGTTAAACTGAAATTCCAGATATCTTAAAAGCATATCTATAAAAGCTCGCAGTTTATTTTCTTTGCATTTTTTTAATATATTGTAAGCAACAGTGATTATTTTCATTCTCCACCCTTGAATGCCAGACTGTACAGGGTATCTCCAAATCAAAGCTCCCAGTGAAAAGTAATGTGATTTCAGTGGCTTTTGGATTGCTGTTATCAACTAAGCATTTCAAAATAAACCCAATATTGCCCAAATATTCTACTTATGTACATCACATAACCTTCTTTGCTTCCAATCAGTGCTGAATCCTTCCTTCAGCTTTATTTCAGCAGTTACATGTCTAATCCCATGTTAAATGCGATGACACATAATAAACGGGAAAAAAACATCAATCCATGGTCAAGCCCTAAATCTCTTTTCCATGTCCGTCCTGAGTGAACAAGCAATGTTATTTAGTGCGAAACAAGGCAGGGACAAGGATCAGAGTTCTTCTTTGAGCACCATCTGAAGACTGAACCACTGTTTTCGCATCATATCCGAGTGTATACAAGCTATAAACCCACGTTGCAATGGACTAGGCCCTTTGTTAACACTTGTATATTGGTCCTTCTCTTGATCAGACATACTCATAAATATTGATCGCTACAAATTTCTGACATTGTCCTCATTGCCAGAACAGCAACCTTGAAAAAAAATAAGAGCTAATGTGGAAGAGCATTGCCTATCTAGCTCTGTTTGTGTTGTGGAATGACACCCCTCAACCCCCATTTTTTGCTTAGTGCCTGTGGATACTTATAGTGGCTGTTCTTGTTTGAGGGGCATAGCTTGGTCATTCATTATTAGCTCATGTCTGTCACACCAAACAATGAATAGACTGCTCAAAATTGATGACTATATAGAAGTGCATATGAGCAAAAAAGACTTTCATTTAGTGCCCTACTCTCCATGTACGATGTGACAGCAGTGATGGATATGACACTATACACCAGATTTATCTTGGAAATGGAATAATTATGCACTTAATGCATGGCTGGTGGTCTGCATTTATACTGATAGTTAACAGGGCAGGCAGCACTATAAGCAGGGGGCGGGGTTGGACTGTAAAATCCCAGAGGCCTTATAGCCTCAGGCCTCATTGGAAATCTTTAAATACTAGAAAATACAATTTCTTTGGTCAAGGTTAAGATACGAGTCTGCATTTGCCAGGTAACACCCTGACAGTGTCGTCTCCACAGGGATAGCCAGCCCATTGCAAGGTGACCTTAGAACAGTTTATGGCGACTAATTATCCTGTAGAGGGAAGCTGAGGGTCATAACACCCAACAACACTGACAGGAGAACGATACAGAAACACTGCTAACACTGATCAATATGCTGCATTACAAAGTCCTCCATCTTTCTTTTCTCTTCTCTACAGGATAGCAATCAAGATACCTAATGTAGAAATAATGTAGATTTCCATCCAATCTCCTGTAAAGGCAGTGCATAAACACCTGGCATGCAAAGGCTCAGTGTTTCAAGAGAATGACTTTCCATTACAAGTTTTCAGTTTGGCTGTTCTGCTCCGGGAACTGAGCAAACAGTTTTACATGCAGCGCTGCCTTTACAATTGAATGTGCATTTCGCAGACATCAAAAAGATCTCAATGGCGTGGTGGAAGCCTTTCTCTTCATTTTAACTCATTCTAGCTTCAGACAGTTTCTTGTCTTATACTGTAGGGGGAGGATGGAATCCTCAGTAGTGTCACTGAGTGTTTTGTAGAACTCTAGACAAATAATCCTCCCTTCTCCGAGGCGTGAATGTATTTTACAGGTATCCGTCATCCAAGTGTCAATCTTGCCTGCAGATTTCACACGCCACTGGCACCACCGCACCTCTGCCTGCTTGCTTCTTGATTGCATAAATACTCCCGGTGACACAGTGGGCTGCATCCAATTCCACACCTGCTCAGACATCACAGGGAGAGTTTAAGGAGAAGCATTCACTAATCAACACAAAGTGCACTACGAAGCTTTCATATGCAAGACTGGCTTCTCAACTCCAGTGTGGTTCTTAAAAATATATCATCATGTGATGATGCACATCATCACCACAGAAATGAGAAAAGCAAATTAATCATTTGGGAAAAGGGTCATCAGAGTGCCTAATAGCTCATACTAGCTAAATATTATCTGTATGCACACCTCAAAGACAGCAACTCTGTAATTAAAGTAATTGTCGTCATTAGCCTTGCATTTTTTTAAATAATAAATTCCCTCAGGCTTAGTATGATTACATTGTTGTGCTGAGGCAATTTGAAAAGCCACAAATCCACCCTGGTGCTAAGCTATGTACAACAAATGTTACAATGCCAAATTCCAGGTACAGGATGATGAACAGCAGCTGAATGGGAAAGTGGTTCAAATCCATCTGGCAGCTTCCTATTCATTTCTGTTCCTGTGGTTTTAGAAGTGTGCGGTGGCGGTGCATTGCCATGCCTTTGATCAGCTGATGGAAACAATGAACTCTCCTCAGCTCTGTGGCACGGGGGTTTACCTGCCGCTAAGTCAGGTATCACACCCAGGGACCCAGCACCTTAAAGAGGCTTTAACCCTGCTCTGGATCAGGCTGACATGATTCATGTAGGTTGGGTGTGGATTTGAGTCCCTGCTGTGGCACAGCGTCTTTCATGTCAGGCTGTTTATGAGAATATGGAGATGGGTTTTGCGTGCTCGTGGGTGTTCCTTAAAGCAGCGATACGACCTCAGGCTGGGCTTGATCCCTGACGAGTCAGAATCTACCTCTCGATGAATCTCTTGTAGCACACTTAATACCCGTAAGAACATGGTGCATGAGGCCCCTCATCTTGGTAACAGAAAGGAATTTGAGAGAAGATTAATATTATGAACAGTAATATTCCCCTGGCGGCATCTGCATGCGCCAGGGATTACAGGGCTCCAGGGTGATTACCGGCAGGGGAAGTGGGGTTACAAGTCCAAAAAAAGTTTTCATCTTTACCCAGGGCACAAGAGCACACGTGCAGAAAGACATCTAAATATATGATAATATAGCCTGTGTACATGTGTGGTTAAATCTGTGCCTTGAGATGCCTTGTTATGTGCATTATAGTAAAATACGATATAACCCCCCCCCCGCCCCCCAAAAAAAACATTGTGGTATGTTTTTTTTCTCCAGTTTTAATGTGATCTGCATACATAATGGGAAAAAAATAGTCTTAACACTAAATAAGGTGAACAGCTGAGTACATTAAGCACCTTCAGTTTTGCAGAGAAGAGCAGGGAAAACTGTATTGTCAATGCAACTACTACTGTAAACCAGAAAATCAGTCAGTAAGATGTAAACCATACTAATCTGCATCTGAGCTAATGTGCAGTCTTTCCACTAACTTTGCACTACATGCACACTTTGGTAACATTAGTTACTTATCATAACAGAGATGGTTACTGCATTGGTTTTAGATGACAATTAAGTGCCAAACCACTACACCATTTTATTTCTTTTACTCAAAAAGGTGATATTTCACTAAACATATCTATTATTTTATGAAATCTTAAACAACATTGGAAACAGTGACTACAATTTAAACAGTTTTGTCCTGTTTCTACCTTTTTAACTTTTATTTCAAGGTGAAAGCCAAAACTCTGCATTCCTGTAAGTGTGAATTACCCCGCCACATGTAATCTTTACAGTAGCCAGTGTCTGAGACTGTAATCTTGTTTTTTTCTCTCTCTCTCTGTGTGAGAACATTATTAGTTTAGTGAATTAAGAAAGGAAGCCTACAAGGCAAAGCTAATCTCCCATAGGATGGCATCAGAGATCCTTTGGGGTTACATTTCTGGCCCAATGTAGATATCGGTTTTCTGTTCGGCATGTGGACCTGCTAGGCTTAAGATCCTGCTCAATCTAAGCCCCATTATTCCCCACGCCACCGGTCTGACGCCAAGCCACGCGTACAAAGTAAGCCAAGGAAATCACCTTCAGGACCTTCTCGTGACGGAAGACTCAGCAATTTCCTCAGCACCTCTTGCATGTGGATAACACACAGTCCACTTTGACCATGTGCAACCAATAAGGTGGCCTAATGAAGGCCAGGCTGCACAGGCAAAGGGGGCAAAAGAGAGGGCTGAAATGGGCCTCTCATGTCTGAAATTATCCAGAGGAAAGTGGTCTGACATGCTGTTTTGCTGCTAGATGGTGGCGTGAAAGAAAAGAAACAACACTGTTTCCATTTAGTGTTAAGACTGAATCACAGTGTGCCAGAGATTGCGCACATTTGTGAGGAAAAACAGCAGGATATTTCCTTTCGTTAGATTCCAGTGTTGACTTTGTGTATTCCACAAGGTCTTAGAGATTGGATAGAGGAAGGAAGATGAGGGGCGCTGTGCTACGCTGCCTTGCCGAGTCTAAGTTTGTCAGCATCTCTCAAGCTTGAAGTTCAAAGAGCAATTTGAGGAAAAATCTGTCTTGGCAGTGGTTTCCTCTTGTGTATTTTCCAGCACACTGTTTCCGTCAGACTGTACCCAGTGGTCATCAATTAGAAAACTGAAGGGAGCCATCCACACACTATAGTACAGCCACTGTTTGAGTGTTAGTTGAGTAGATAACTGTTCTGAAAATATTCCAGGCCTCTAGTCACACAGGTCCAATAAAGAACAATATTACATAATACCTTGTGCTCCATTATTCTCTTCTGTTTTGTTTGAAACCTCTGATAAAATAAAGTTGTTCTCTTTTAAAGAGAATTAATCTAATTTCCCCACCAGCAATAAAGAGGATGAAATAAACCTGACTTTAAGATGTTTGATATGAATAAAAAGTGCTGTAAATGGTAAATGCTGTGCAACCTAATTTTTTCTGTTGTTTCTAAGTTTTAGTTTTGTTTACACACATCTGTCATTTTTTAAATTAGTATTTAGGTGAAAAACTTTTGGAGGAGTCCCTGATAGCGATCAATTGTTACCCAACCCCACAACTGCTCAAGCGATTTAGTGATCTAGTGATCCATCTAGTGATTTGTGGCTTACGCTGGCCAAAAAGCTATGCACATGATTATAAATGAATTGCAGTGTTGCTGCATATCTGCTTGAGAGGCAAGCAAGTGTCCTTTTGCAAACAACTTTACCATATCAGATATTTATGGTATTTATGGTAATACTCATGTTTTTTTCTGTTGGTTTTAGAAGGATATAATATTTGAATATTATTAGAAATATTTAAACCAGTTTTAAAAAGATATAGTAAATTTTGCAAAATGTAAACAAAAAAGCAAAGAGAACATAAAAACACAGCTGTTTAAATGCACCATGTTTATAAGAATGGCAGCTGCCAAGTCCACACTATACCTCTCTATGTCATGCAAAGCAAAGACTGAATTTCAAGTATACAACAACAGCATGCGGTAAATTTTAAAAGGGAAAATGATCCTTTGGTCTTTTACCTAAATATCATTCAAAGTCTAGTATGAGGAAACATCCCAATTCATAATTCTTGATATATATCATTAGTGGGATAATGTGTTGGATGAATTACTTTGCAAACACAAAGCGCCTGGAGGGTGACCTGTGAAAATTCCATACAATGCCTCTCCAGAGCTGAAGGAATTCATTTTCATTTCCCACCGGCTGTCTTAATCACCATGTCTCACTGTGACAGAGAGTTTACACGGGCTGATCACATATCAAGAATAGGACCTTAAATTGGTTTCAGTGCTGTCAAGCAGTAGTAACAGTGAAATGTAACCAAATTAAATTTTCTTGACCAAAACTGCATCATTAGCAGTATTTGACTATAATGGCATGTTCTTTCTTTCTTTCTTTCTTTCTTTCTTTCTTATGATAAATTAGATATGTAAATGGATATTGTGATGGGATTGGCATATAGGACACATCATAGAAAAACCATCTGCTACAGCTCTGCATCCTTTTTAATCCCCTGATCTTCAATTGACATGTTTCAAATCTGCAATGAGATATACAGATTTAAAAGAAAAAAAATCTGATTACAGACAAATGTTATATATTATAGAGATTGTTAGCTCATCATTCTTCCAGAATTAAAAAGAAAAAAACAAAACAAAACAAAACAAATATCATCATTTGCATTAAAAAAAAAAACCCATTAGGATAACAAACTGCCTTCAATAATAACAAGAAATCTGAAACATGGAAGAGTCCCTCTTTGGTGTTCCAGGTTGTTTTAATGACAACAGTCCATGGATTAGTGATGTGAATGGAAACTGAGTAGCAGTAAAAGGAGTGATATAACCATGAGAATAGGGATGCTGTAGAAATCAATACAGCATTGCATTTGCATTGCTTTGATCATGTACAGCAGGACCGGGAGATTAAGTAATACAGATTCTCCCTGACAGGCCGATCATTAACACTAGTTTGCAATCTGTGTGTGTATCCGCTCGTCCTGTCTAACGCCTTGGGAAAGACAAGTGTTCTACATAAGTGAATTTAGGAGGGCACATGTAAGACAGTGGCTGTAACAAGCTGAATGGTGAGCTAGGTGTAAATCACTGCCTGACTTCAAGCCACTTAAGTAAAAAGCATATGAGATGAAAAAAGAGGGTAAGTGAAGTGAATTGGCATCTTTGCCCATAAATCTAGAAGTTGCCTTAAACTTGAAAAAAAGTATGTTAATGAAAAAATAACCTGTTAATCGATCTGACTCAAGTAAAACTTCAGTCATTAGTTTGAAATCTTATTTAATGCAAAGTTATGTTCATACATTTTGGTCCCATTTACAATAAAAGCAATATCTCACAGTATGCTTTAGGAGAAACACCCCTTTGCTGGTCAAGATCATGTTCGGAAACCAAGATAGCAACTGCTAAAATTCAAAGCTCCAGTGGGTGCAACAGTAGCTACACTGTTCAGATACGTTTCTGCATCCATCTAACTTACTCATCTTTCGGCTTTAGGTCGACTTTTTGATGCAATTCTCACATCAGAAGCATCGTTCTCACCACTCTTAATGTAGTTTCTAAATCAGGAGCACATTTCCCCACCCACATTAGCTCTTTTCACTTACCTTAACGCTGTCCAACACTGCATAAGTGTTTTCATTTAAATCAATTAAAACTGTCATCAAGTAGGTATAAAAGAGTAAGGCCAGTCACACATGCTCTGTGGCAGTAGTGAAATGGCCATTCATTTGAAAAAAAAAAAAAAATAGAAAGAAGAAGTTTAGCTGAAAAAAATAGAAACCCGTACTCTCAGCCTTGTATCACAGGTACATGTCATGGCACTGCTAATTACACATAATCATATACTGTACCATGTTGTGAGTGTCCTGTACTATAAAGGAGTCTATGCTATGCTCTAAGGTTATATATATATATTTTGTTCTCTGTTTTCCGATAGTACCAGGGGTCATTTGCAATACAAGGATAGCAGGAAGAGTGAAAGTAGTCAGACCTGTTGTAATGTATGGTTTGGAGACAGTTGCATTCACAAAAAGACAAAAGGCCAAGCTGGAGAAGACAGAGCTAAAGATGCTTAGATTTTCACTAAGAGTGACCAGGAGGGATAGCATCAGAAATTAGAAAAGCATTAGAAATCATATCAAAGTGACAGCTCAGGTTGAGCAGTTTGAAGACAAAGTTAGAGAGGCAAGGCTGAGATGGTTTGGATATGTGCAGAGGAGGGATGTTGTAAAAAGGATGCTGAAGATGGAGCTGCCAGGGGGAAAAGAGCAAGACTACAGAAAAAGTTCACAGATGTAGTGATGGAAGACATGAAGCGTGTTGGTGTGACAGAAGAGTTAGGGATAGGGTGAGATGGAGGCTGACGCGCTGTAGCGACACCTAAAGGGAGCAGCTGAAAGAAAAAGGAGATAGTATCACATAGTTACACATGTATCATTTTGCTTTTCTGTATGAATTGTGGCCTCAGTTTCCCGTTCTTAGCTGACAGGAGCGATCCCCAGCGGGGAGACTTTGTCTATTTTGTGATGCAGTTTCACATGTATCATTGGCCTTTTCTCGATTCCAGCAATTTTGCAATGTTTCAAATTATCTTTCATTTTTGCGTCTGTACATGTTTTACCCTACATTAGACCTACATTTTTTCAGTTCTCTTTCCAAAATCAGAAAGGTTTTGATAAAACCTTATAACCACTTGGTGTCACAGTCTTAAAACGGTGGTTAAAAGGTTTTTATTCATTGGTTCAGAGTTCAGACTGACTTTGAGTGTTTTGACATATGTGAAAAAAGTCTTTTTTGGGAGCTTTTGTTAGGAAAAGTGCCTTAACTGTTTTGAGTATTCTGACTACTGCATTAAGAGGGATTAGAATGACATTCATGATGTGAGAACTGCATCAAAGGAATCAAGGAGAACTGTAGTATACTGATCCAGGAACAGAAAGTACTAATTCAGATTGAACTGATATTGACATATCACCTTTCTGGTCAAAGTCTATCCATTTTTGCGTAGTCTAAATGCTCATATTCACATGAACAAATGAAATACAGAGAAGTGAAATAAGGTCTCACTATGCCCAGATGTGAAAATTACTGTCTCTAAGACATTACAAATATCTGAAATATAATGTGCAATGTATAATGTTGTGGATTATGTTTTTTTTTTTATATCAGCTCTTACTTACTATTGTGCATTAGGAAAAAAAAGAAAAGAAAAAAAAAAAACCTGCCCCCTATCACACTAGGATCAGCAGATTAATCTCGGGAAGATGTAACACACACAGATGGTCAGACAGAAAAAATTAGAAAAATATGCCATATGAATACATTTGTCTTGTGTAATATCAAATAAGATTCATCTATCATGGAGATAATGGCTTGATGCATTGGTATACTTAGCATGGAGACAAAGTTAATTTCTTTATAGGCCAAATACTCCTACCAAGATTCCCTGTAATAAAAATCTTTTATGTGGGAGTATTATATAAATTGATTGTAAGCCATCTTTCTGGTTTGCACTGATTAATTTGTACTTACATTTCATTGGTGCAAGCACAATGCACTCAGGATATACTGAGGAATTACTGGATTTCTGCTGCTAAATTGTTGTTGTCTTTTTTTTTTTTTTAAATAAACTGCCTGTTGAGAATCAGTTATTACACTACTGAGTTTGTTGTTTAAGAGGATGTAGACAGAAATGTGATATGCCAATTTAGAGAACCACGGTCACAGATCCCCAATGGTCAGTGGGGCACCATTTCCTGTCAAAGGTCTTTTTCAATATCCTACAAACTTGGTGCTTTGCATGCTATAAAACACAGGGGGGCTGTGGGTTGAAGACACAGTCCTACAAGTGACTCAGATCACAGGTAACAGCAATAGAAGGAGGCATGACTTCCACGGGTGGAACACTGACTCATACATCCACCCAAGTATACAGCTATATCTCAGAACAAAGCTGTTTTCATGCAATACATGCTACACTCTGGCCTTATGGTAAAACAAGCCATCCCTGTTGATAGATATGGTGTCTTAAAGTCAGGATAGAAAAGCAAAGGTCTTTTGCAATACTCATAATAAATCCAAATTATGTCAAGGATAACATCAGAAACTGACTCAACTTATAAAAGAAAGCTCTCAGGCTTTATAGGGGTCAAAATCCTTTGTTTCTTAAAAATGAACGTATTTACCACATCTACAAATATCTGTCAAAAGTGCACGGACCTAAACCCCTTTTTAAAACCATAAATAAAAAACCGCTGTGTTTGTTAAGCTGTGTGCTTTTTGTGTACTTGCCAGAGGGGAAAAGAGTACTTCAACCTTTTCTTCCTAACAAGGTGACAGAGGTCAAACTGAAAAAGCACAAAAAAAAACCCCTTTATCAAATCACACACCCCCCACTTCAGAGGTGACATTGGGTTTGTTATTGACACAGAAAAGGAAATTCAGTTTTGTCTGGAATTTGTGATGGTACAGCCAAACAATAATAATGTATGACCCATTGAGCTTTAAAGGAATTACTCTTATCTTCCAGGAAGCAGGTTTGTTGAGTTAACTGTTAGGATTTATTTCAGCTTTACATGTGACTGATAACTGAATTTGGAGAAACAAAAAGCAAAAAAAAAAAAAAAAAGTTAAATTAAGTCCAGTTGTTAAAGCATGCTGCAAGATACACATCAAATTAAATTCACAGTCTGTTTTTGTGTGTGCCATCTAATTAGATAAAAGCTGCTTACCAGAGCATACTGCACTTTCTTGAAATAAAGGCCTCTCAACTTTCCTGTCAAATTTCCCCAATAAAACAAAATATTAAACCGAATCTGTTCTTGTTTGGCAATTAATGATACAGTGTGACAACTCAATACACTAAAAGGATGCTCAGAAGCCAGGAAAGATGTTGCCAGGCCTCGTGGCATTCTTTCTTTAATAAGTTAAAGGAAGTAATTGATTTCCCAAAGGGGTGATGTTGTTTTGGAAACACTATTTTCATTTTGTTCTAATGGACAATTACTTAACATAGGATTGTTTTTTTCCCATTCCTAATTATACTCCAAGGGAAAGAAAAAAAAATATCACCATTTGCATAAAAAGTGGTGTTCATCTATGAACTCAAATTATAAGCAGAAATATTTACAGGTAAATAGTTTCTGGAGGCTGGAATCCTGTAGTAAATTTATAATTGTCTAAAAGGGTTTACTAATTTATATGTTAAGAGAGGCAGAAGCTTCCAAAGCTGACATTTGCAAACTACATAATAGCTAATGCGCCGCACAGCTCTCAGAACTGTCAGGAGCATCAGACAGATGGCAGCATTTCAACACTCCTTTCAGTTACTTGCATCATGCACTATTTCATTTTCATCCAACAATCCAGGTAGCAATGTTCCTGACTTTTCAAGGCTATCCATTTACTGTGACGGCCAAATCAGATCCTTACTGAAAAATTCATCCCCAAATGTCAGCCTGCGCAAAACAAGCAATCGGCATGGCGCACCAAAATACCACGGTGAATATTTTAGAATAACTAAAAGCAATGCAAGGTAGACATTTATATTTCATATGCATGTCCTTGTACCTCACGATATCTTTGAGAGTAATTTGTCTTTGATGTAGGCGAGGCATCAATATTTGAATTTCTTAAAAAATCACACTGGATCAAGGTCAAGACCAAGAAACTGGATTAACAACAAGCTGTTTAGTTGGTCTAAGGTTTGTTATTTGAAACTTATAACCTAAACTTTTATATATACTATAGATAGACATAATTTATATGTACTTGTTAACATATAGATACTAAGCTACAGAGATAGAGAGATAGCTTTTCTGCTATAAAAGAGAGCACAAATTGTGAAATGTTGTGGCACGGTCAGCCATCTCTTCACTTGCTTGTTTCCATCTGCTGTTGCCAGTTTCTGCCACAGAGTGGTGCAGACGCTGCTGTCTTGGAGTGAGGCAGGGCCAGCCCCGTGTCCCATAAACACACACAAATCATTTACATGCTGTACTCATCAAAGGCAACTCTTCCTCATCTCCGCAGAGATTTGCTGCTGATCTGAGCTTCCAATATTGCATCTCAGAGCGTTGCGGCTAACCTTTGCAACTGCCAAGAATGTGATTAATTTTTTAAATACAGCTGTTGACCTATTATTGAGATGGAGAAGAGCCACGCGAGACACTCATCTCCTCTCCGCTGTATAATGGAATGCATTATTGCATCAGTGTTTACAAGGCGTGCTAAAAGAGAGACAGAATGAGGGAGAAAGCATTAAATAAAGCAATTCAGCTAATGTCGCTTTGGGCCTTGTGCACACACAAAATGCCAATCAAAAGTCGCAATTCTTTGATTCATTGCAGTTTGCGCTGGCAGTTGCATCTGAGAGAAGAGCGGTGACACAATGTGGAACAATAATTACCCCGCAGTGTTAAAGTCCTCCAGTGTCTTGGTGCTTTCATAAATAAAATATGTTCAAGATAATGGATTTATGCTCAATAATTCATCATCAGAATGTTTCAAACCAAGTGATATGTGTCGCAGTATTCTGTAACACAGTGCTTAGCCAAATTAAGTTATCTTGAAACAGATTTATTGACAGGGCTACTGCTGTTTTCATTTACTCAGCAACCATTTCTTAATTACCCCTGCAAAACACATAAAACAAACAATGCCACTGGACTGATTCTAAACCACTCAGTGTCATTATTAACTCCACACCGCGCATTCAAGTCCGGACCAAAAAGTACCGAACATTACAACTCACTCAAACACTTTGAGTGGCTCTGAGTTAGAGTGAGAGGAGAGCAGTGGGACTGTGATATTTGTCATTCATGACCTTGGTGCTAGCCAGCCATACAGGCAGTTTGGTTTGATGACCCATCAGAGAATCTGTCTGGGTCCTTGCAAGAGCCAGAGGACCAGGGTGACATCCAGGTCTGCGGTCTGTTCAGCTGGACGGGGGTCAATCAGTGGGGCTGAAGATCCAAAGCCAGCTGGAGAGCCATGATTTGACTGGCCTTCATGTCCAGAGTGTCCCATTCCCAGAAGCAAGAGGAGGCCTCACTGGCATGTTGGAGAAGGCTGCTCATCCTCATAATTAATTGCATGAGTTTGTATGGTGTAGGACCAGCACAAGCATATTGCATTTTTGCATTAGATTGCTAGAAAGAGAGAAAACACACACACATATATGATATATAATGACATATATATATATAAACAATGAATTACAAATAATCTGTGCTAGTGTAAAGCAAGCCCTACCAATGTGATTATGGTTAAATCAGTTGTCTCAGCCACAAACAAATACAAATGGGACAGATGTACTTGCAATCAACTGCAACAAGATACGCACTTTAAATAAAAACAACTGCATTTCATCAAAACACACATGTGCGGTGCTTAAATCTAGAAAAGGCTTAAGCATCCAGCAGAGAATGAGGGAGAGAGAAAAACAATTTACATGCAAATCAAACCTTATCATCTCCATCTCTTTATGCCACGTTTGCCAACAAAATTGCATTCATATGCACAAAGGCATTCAATTACTGTAGCTGTGGCTCAACTTTTCACATACCGGCATTTTCTATTTGGAGAGGCAGGCCCATGTACATTTAATAGGTAGCCATTCTGTTCCCCGGCTCTGCGAGAGATCACTGCCAGTGTGTCAGTTAGAGGAGATGGCAGCATGTATCAGTGCATGAAATAAAGCTCCGGCTCCAAAGTGACAGGTCCTGGATATTGTTGGCAAATGGATGTTAAATTCACTCTGCAACCACCAACAGCAGCCCCAGCTATGAAAAATTAACTGTACTCTGGCTAAAGGGAAGGGAAATTGCTTTGCTAGATATACCACAAAATCCTGTTTGTGAGCTATCCATCTGTCAGATCTCTTTGCAAAAAAAGTCCTTCAGCTCTCTCTATTAAAGAGTCTGCTCTCATATGCTGTTCAGAGTAATCCAGTATGAGAGCGGAAACAAAGAGATGTCAAAGAGAGTTAGAGTAAATCCTAAATCTGTGCTGTAGATTACAAATCAGGAAAGAACACTGGCTCCAAGGGCCACGAAACAGATCAGGTACTTGTTATATGTGAACCACTAGAGGGCACCAATCACCACTGTAACTATTTCAATAGCTAAAGTAGGTTAGTTCACTTAGTGTACATTATAGTCTACAACTGTTGACTTTGGGAAGTGAAGTGTTATACACCAAACTACACAAGAAAGATTCTAAACGATACATTTTCCACTGCACATGAAATATTTTGTAAAACGTTTTTTTTAGACATATATATGATATTATAAATCTTATGACCAGGCACAGTCCGAGAATAGTATATATACAAGGCCTGCTATTATATATATGTTTCATTTGCAGATTGCTGTCGTTAAGTAAAACGTCTCATTAGGTTTAAAGTCAAGTCATGGTAAACAGCAGTGTGTTTATTTATCTTATTTTACTGTACATTTATTTTCTATAACATGTATACTAGGATAAGTCAGCGTTAGCCAATCCCCCCCCCCCCCGGGGGGGAGGGCACACATCACTGTCATCCTTTTTTTTCCTTATTATTTTTCATGGGTAGAATACATACGGTTCACTTGGCTCTTTCTACCTTTCAAATATTGAGGCCAGTTTCGCATCCTACCAGCAGATGTCAATCTACCACTTTGAATAAGTTCTGGCCTTTTTGCAACTGGCTGTCGCTGTTTTTCTCTCCTGGCAAGGTAATACAATGTGTGGAGACGCTCAGCAGCTTTGCGTTAGTGAATTCCAAATTAATCCAGTATAACGATTTCCCCCCGCTCCCCCTACCCACCGCATCGCGAGTGATTATTTAGAAATTCATGAATAGAGATAGAAAATCGGTCGCTGGAAGTTAGAAAGTTAGAAGGGGATGTTGTGGTGCGCTCAGACAGCAGTGAACAGTGCAAAAAAGAACCAAAAAAGTCGAGCTAGAGGCGGATAAAATATATCAGTACCGCCCATAAAGTTATTGGCTGAATTGGTTGGCAGAACTTAATTTAGTAAAAAAAAAAAAAAAATAGGTGATTTTAAGTTTGGAAAGAAAAATCATAAAGATCATTCTCACCAGGCAAAACCCCCCCCAAACAAACAAAAAACGTGCTGAAACCTCTTGGCATGCAGGTTATAGTTTATCTTGGAATCTGCACATATTAATTTAAGAAGTACACACTTAAAAAGAAGAAGGTTTTCATTGGTTTAATTGGTCAGCTTGGGTGAGTGCCCAAAATTGGTTAATTTCTCTAGATGATTATCCTACTCTTTAAAAAAAGATAAGGAAACATTTTTTTTAAAATAACATTCTTATTTATTTGTAGACGTTTTCTAGTAAAAGCGGGTGACTAACAACTGTAGTCGATGAATCATTCAGCATTTGATTTGCTGGCTCGTCCCCGTTTCTTTCCCAACCTGGAGACTGCGCAGAAGGCGTCGGGGGAAAAGTGCATGTGCAAGCAGAACTAAGAAAGTTCGTAGAGCCGAGGTGCAGGATGTCCCGTTAAGGAGAAAAAAAATCCTGCTGAGGAGCAGAAGCAAGACAAGCTGACGGGCTGAAAGGACTGCAACTCAGAGCGAACGGCACTTACCGCACAAGATATACTTTTAACCCGAGAAAATGGGCTTTCCGACGATATTCAGTTGTCGTCGGAGTCTTCTCAAATTGTTTTTGCTTCAGTTCATCGCGTTCCAAACAGTAAATGCTCGTCCTTCTCCTATTATCAGGTTTCCCGGAGACGATACCCCCAGAACAGACAAAGAAGTTGCTTTGGTAAGTTTCTGTCTTTTTTTCCCCTTCTTCCTCAGAATGTGGCTAAGTAGGTCAGGCAGCAATGAACTGTTTTTACCCCTGGAGTACTAGAAATGAACAGGAGTAGTTTACACATTATTTCTTTCTTATTGCTCTAATTTTATATAAAGATACCCTAAGAACGCTAACCTATTATTTTCTGTTTTTATCCAAACTTTAGCATTATCTAAACAAGTTTTATGGATGCCCACAAGACAGATGTAATCTTATGGTGCTCAAGGATACCCTGAAGAAAATGCAAAAGTTTTTTTCTCTGCAAGAAACTGGAGAGATTGATGCCAAAACTGTAGAGATCATGAAAAAACCCCGCTGCGGTGTCCCAGATGTGGCCAATTATAACTTCTTCCACAGAAAACCCAAATGGCAGAACAAGGACGTCACCTACAGGTCAGAGAATTAACAATAACACACATGATTAGAGAGGCTATGGATTATGTTATGATGGGAGTGAGTGCCAATCTACTGTGACTCCAAATTAGTCCTCAAACAACTGCGGAGGTTTTAATCAGCTTGGCCTGCAAAATGGTTACGGCATTAACACTGGGTGTGATCTAATAGTTTTTGAGTTACTTGGCATGCTCCACTTTAGGAAACCATATACTGCACAGCGCTATTTTTCAAATCTGTTGCTTTAACAGTTGCCCATAAATCAAAGTTGTTGATACTGAGACATATTTGCCTCTGTCTGACCCTCTAATACCGACCCCACCCTCTCCACAACCTCCATTCCACACTACCCCCATCCACACAGTCTGAAATGCTTGCATCTTTATGTCTCGCTAACACCAGCATTCCTACACAGTATGTGTCAGGTCCTTTGTTTTCTTTCTGTTTGAGGTTTACTATGATGTGGATGTAGTTTATTTATATCAGCGGTTTTGCGTGTTCTGATCATTCCAGCCTCTCTGCCTGTGTATTTATAAGAAAGACTGGAAGCCAAAGACAATAACAACTATGAGATCTTAGACTGGTTTCAGGAAAAGGACTGTGTAGACAGGCATACAAATGGGTTTGCGGCTCAACATTGTTTCAGGAGGCGCTTTTACAGATTACTCATACTGGCCTCTTTATTTTCCATGATTTTCAGTAAAGAAAGGAGAATTTGCAACACTCACAGATTGTCCTGATTGGACGATCTAAGTCATGCTTGTTTGTCTTGTTCTACTCAATTTGTAGAATCCTGGGTTACACTCCCGATCTGGATGAAGAAGTCATAAATGATGCTTTCTTCAGGGCCTTCAAAGTATGGAGTGATGTCACGCCACTCACTTTCACCCGCATCATGGATGGAGAAGCTGACATCATGATTAATTTTGGCCGCAATGGTATACTATGTGTATAAACATCACACTATATAGCTATTCCATTTGTTATTTGAAAACTATCGTACTTAAAAGCACATCTGTAGTCAGGTGGGTTTACAGAAATCACAATTAATAAAGAAACTTATCAGTTTGTTTTACAGTAATACGCATATTGTAAGCCCTCAAAATACTCTTTTTATTGGATCTGCCACATCTTTGTAATAGAATAAAGAGATTATACTGCAGGATAGAATTGTAAGAATGTGCCTATAATAATTAGCACAAGGTAATATTTAAACAGAAGCTCACTGACTTCTAGACTAATGCTGAAGGAGCAATAACATACATCTTTTTAAAGTAACATTCCTTTCAAAGTGACTGTACACCCCGCCATCCTGTATTTTAGAAATTCTTTAAAGACAGTGGGGATTATGGTATTAACCAAGGTCATTCCAAACATTCCAGCTAAAATAACCACTTGATATTTACCCACATTCTGTCTGGTCACAGCTGACTATATTCAGAAAGAATTTAGTAATTATAGGGGAACGCAACTGAAAATCGTCCGCTGAAGAAGACATGGAATTGTTGCTTCAGAAACAGGAATCTTTGAATACATGGACAAATGTCACATCATGTCATAAGTAGTCAGTATACCTGTTTTGACTGGTTAATGATGTCATCAATAGAGCATGGAGATGGTTACCCCTTTGATGGCAAGGATGGCCTCCTGGCTCATGCCTTTGCTCCAGGCCCAGGAATTGGTGGAGACTCTCACTTTGATGATGATGAGCAGTGGACACTTGGAGAGGGCCAAGGTAATGAAAGAATGCTAGTTACAAAAAGTGCATGCAGCAAAACCACCAGTGTCGATTTCTTCATTTATTTAGTTACTCATTTTTTGCTTAGACTGTCATGTAAAGTTAATTTAAAACTTTGTCAGGTGAGAATTTGACATTCAGACACTCTTTTCCAAGCATCTTTTTCTGGCACCTGACATCATATCAAACTACAGCCATCTGGAAGCTAAATTTAAAAAAAAATCTCTCTTGCACACATTTGTATTCGCATCCATTGACCCAAATAGTTTTACTCCCAAGTACTTCCCCTTTTTTAACATCCTTATGTCTGGATATTTAATTTGTGTGGAAATAATCTATAAACCTATTTTCCATTTCTCTTGCTGCTAGTCTCAAACAGATGAACAGATGAGGATCTCTTGGATGAACTTATTTTCTCAATATGTGTTTGTTGTTCATAGTGTTCCATGCAGATCATTTGTACCCTGCGTTATACAGTTTGGTTGGACATTTTTCAGAGCCTACTTTGAAACTGCTTTCCAAATTCTAGACAACAATATTTGCTTTAACTTCCAGGAAGTTGAAGCTTGCTATGTTATTGGTTAGCTTGCTTATTACAAAAATTACCTTCTAAACATGTGTGAAACTAATCCAACAAAGTTTTATAGTAAATTGAGAAAGCATCATATGAAATCAAGCAGCATAGAGCGAATATTCATATATCTTCACCTCTTTCTATACATAAGTATGTATCTATGTATGCATTCTTTGTTTTACAGTGGTGAAGGTGAAATTTGGCAATGCTGATGGCGAGTTTTGTAAATTCCCTTTCCTGTTCATGGGCACCGAGTACAACAGTTGCACATCTCAGGGTCGTGATGACGGTTTCCTGTGGTGTTCCACCACTTACAACTTTGACGAAGATGGCAAATATGGCTTTTGCCCTCATGAATGTAAGCTTACCCAGTGGGTCCCTTTTTTGTTAAAATATATACCGTATTTTTCGGACCTTAAGGCACACCGGATTTTTAAGCGCACTGTCAATGAACGGGTCTGTTTTCATACATAGGGCGCACCGGATTATAAGGCGCATTAAGTGAAACAAAAGAGTCAGATAAGTCAAACTTTACTCAACTCATTCTTCTTGTTTCCACCACTTCCGTACCATTGATTCATTAATGTTGAATTCTCTCGCATCTGCTCTATTCCCATGTTGTTGCAGTATATTAATGACTAACCTCGTATTGTGGATGGATTATCTCAGTTGTTCTCCTGACTGAAGTTTGGTCCGTTTACAGCATCCTGCCATGTGATTGCAGTTGTCCCTGCATTTGTCCTGGGAGGGTTGAGTGGAAAAACGTTAGCGTTCATCCTCCAGCTTCACTGTGTTTATGTTATGCTAACATAGCTGTGTCGCTAGCGATCACGTAGCACATCATTATATACCAGCTAGTCCAACTTCAGTAACCCTACAAAAGTCACTGCTGTTTAGTTTTCTGTCTTCATTTATGTTGGAAGTGATAGCAGAGCTGTACGTTTTAATTTTTTCAGAAATCTCTCAGTCAGAACATGCTA
>VUQG01020077.1:0-38731 GCA_015106755.1 Etia nguti
GAACAGTGCTCCGTGGGATGTTCAAGGCTTGGGAAATCTTTTTGTAGCCTAAGCCTGCTTTAAATTTCTCAGTAACTTTATCCCTGACCTGTCTGGTGTGTTCTTTGGACTTCATGGTGTTGTTACTCCCAATATTCTCTTAGGCCATCACAGAGCAGCTGTATTTGTACTGACATTAGATTACACACAGGTGCACTCTATTTAGTCTATTTAGCACTCATCAGGCAATGTCTATGGGCAACTGACTGCACTCAGACCAAAGGGGGCTGAATAATTACGCACACCCCACTTTGCAGTTATTTATTTGTAAAAAATGTTTGGAATCATGTATGATTTTCATTCCACTTCTCACGTGTACACCACTTTGTATTGGTCTTTCACGTGGAATTCCAATAAAATTGATTCATGTTTGTGGCTGTAATGTGACAAAATGTGGGAAAGTTCAAGGGGGCTGAATACTTTTGCAAGCCACTGTATGACTTGATTTCTTTACAGAAGTTGCAGACAGCGCCGTTGCAATGGCAGATGGCTAAATATTACCTATATATATCACAGGTTCTTAGCAATCAAAACAGAGTAAATGAAATTAGCGTGTGATTACTTGTTCTTTCTACCTGTGATAACAATTTAACATTCTGTTTATGCCAGTAGTTATATGAGTGTTAACACCTGCTGTCCACAGGTGCCATGTAGTCAAGTAGTTCCTTGAAAGGCCAGAGACTGGCATTTCTTTATGATTGGCTTCCATGGAGCCAATAGTTCTCCAGGTGGTCTCCTGCTGGAGGTCTTTTAAAGTTTCTTTTTGGCCATTGGCTGCTTTTTCACCATTTTCAGATAAGTATTATTTAAGCCACTTAAAACTGACCTATGTTCAAGCATAAAAAAGGCACCTAACTCAAGTGATGAACCAGTGTTGTGTCTACATGTTATGGGCAGCTTGGCAACGAAACCCATTTAAATTATATCTTTAGGCACTTTTTACTAGCAGCCTGTTCCCAACACACATAATTTGCTCCCATAAATATTTTAAGGAAAGCTGTAGGACAAAAGAAGTTGATGCCTTAAAAAATATCCGCAGCTGTATCTGAAAGGCATGTCCTTAAGAAATAGGAAAAAAATCTAGCAAAGACATGAAACAGGACCTGAGAAATGCATGTGACCCATCAGTTGATCCATCTACTGTTTGCTAAAGCTTCATGAGAAATGGTCTCAGTGGAAGGGTAGCATACAAGAAGCCATTCCTAAGGAAGGGAAACTCAAGTCGTTGTCAGTGTGTACAGAAGAGGTCGGGTCAGGAGGAGAGAGGTTCAACAGTAAGTGTCTACACTGAAAAACACAGCGACAATTCTGCCGTGGTTAGGGACTGTGTTTCAGCCGGTTGGGTTTGGGGATTTTGTCAGAACTGATGGAACTATCAATGCAAAAATGTACTTTTATATATATTGATCCATCATGCAGTACCATCTGGAAAACATCTGATTGGCAACAGCTTAATTTTTCAATATGACATGATAGATAAACACACATCAGTCATGGATTTGCCCAAAGTCATTTGTGTAAAGTCTTTTGAGCACCAGCTACAGTATAGCTGTCCTCAGAGTACTTTTCCCCTATATCTTGAGAAATTTAACTTAAAAAAAAGTCATAATTTCATTCTTGTTGGCTTAAATAATTTGTTTACTTTTCATACCCTTGCTATGCACACACACAGACATTATGTCATTCTCTATGCTGTCGTCTGTCTGTGCTCTACCATTTTTCTCTCAATTTCTTCCACAGATTTCTCTCTTCCATGTTATTCCTGTCATTCCACCGTTGTTTAACAGTTATCAGTCGGATATGGGATGATAAGGTGTAATAGGGCCATCATCTCAACCTCGGTGGCTGTGTCATGCGGGTTGGCATTTACTGCGTGACAGCAGCTTGACACCAGTTCACATCCCTCTTCATTAGTGACGCTGGAGCCATTTATATTTTGCGCCAATCAGCCTCGGTGTAATCAGTTGTGTTCAACACACCAATCTAGCCCCATGACAAGATAATTACCGTGGGTTCCTCAGGGAGACAGGTAGTACGGAGGACCCGGGAACTCAAGTACAAGTTGTAGCGGTAGTCGCATCTTTAGAGAGCAGTGTAATTTCCATCAAGTTAATCAGGGCTTTTTAGTGGCTGTTTTTAGGAATGCGTAGGTGGAAATGTTTTCAGTGGGGGTCAGTGTAGAAAGTGCAGAGTGCTTGGCAATCTGCAAGAGTGTTCATAATATGGATAAGAGTGCACATAAATAATCAGACTAACATGTACTTTACGGAGTATTTACTTTTATAGAAACTTGTAGTCCTTGTTTCAGGGAAAAATATGGCCCCACTATTTATTTTTGGTAACTCGGGGCCTAATTTAATCTGCTAGGGTTAAGGGGCCAGAGTAATGAAGCCCTAGTAAGTTTGGTTTTAATTTGAGTATTTTAAAATATACCCAACGTAACCATATTCCCAAAAAGCTTTTGACAGAGGCGCTCGGAAACGGGCAGTAATCCTGCATAGACCTTAAAGCATTTTTGTTGATTTATGTTATGCATTTGTAGGTCAAAAATGTGCATGTAATCAAACTGTAACCTGTAGCAACTTACAATTCCTGTAAAGTTTGCTTGTTTTTTCCAGTTAGGAAAGCATGTCACACGCCTGTGTTAATTGGTGTAGTTTTCCACCCCGGGAATCTAAGCAGTCCACTCCTTTGCCGAATATAACTTTTATTTCTTATACTTGGTATAATATTTAAGCATGTTAGCCTAGCTCAGTAACTTCAGCAACACTGTGCTGTCTTAACACATAATAACAGGGAGGAAGATGGTGCAGGTGTGGTGGTAAATTGCCTAAACTCCCGGTAATGGTTGCGTCTGCAACATCAGCACATTCTGCTAACAGTGCTGACGCCTCCCAGCTGACTAACTTTGCAGCCTTTCATGTAACAGGTATGGCATCAGTTGAGGATTTCCTATTCAGGTTTCAACCTATAATAGAGTGAGTTGTCTGTGATTAGAATGTGGTTATGCTTTACAGTATTAACGTCTGTTGGTAGCAAAATTAGCAAAGAATCAGCATTTCCTGTTTGATTCATTTTGTTTTTGGTGCAGTGTTTGAGAAAATAAATATGACCTATATTTCCAATTTTTTAAGGGTTTTTCATATCAAGTAAAATATGTGTCTAGATTTTGGCATTGGTCATCATCAAACTCTTGCGTATTTGTTTATTAGCAGAAAATGAAGGAATGAAATTGTCTCCAACTTTAAGGACTTTTTACCGCTAGAACAATGTGACATCGTTTATGTGGTCGAACCACTATGAAAAACAAGTCGTATAAAAGGTCATTTTTCATACAGTGGGTGACATGGCATAAGGCATTCAGAATATGACATTTTCCTGTAGCTGCTATAAGTCTTATGAAAGTTTAATGAGCAGGAAAAACCTGCTACTGTATTCTGTGCTGGAAAACTCCAGAGCTGCTATAACCCCGTAAAGAAAGTGAAGAGAAGCTCTTCGAGTGCCGCTTTCTCCAAGTCCTTCTCCAGAGCTCGGTCTGTCAGTGGTCATAAACATTCGTCTGACAGGTCACACAGCCAAAATAGATCGTCCCGAAACGTGTTGCAGTTATTTCTACTGCACTCCGTCTTGTTTCTCTGGCCTTTAAGCAACCCCTCCAGCCCACCTTTTCCATTTACCGGTTTCCCTCTGCGGCTGTGAAAGCTGCCCAGCCAGGCTCTCTTTCAGCGACTCTTCTGTCCTCCCTCCATATTTTTTTCCAAGTGGTCATAAACAAAAATCCCTGCGAGCGGTGGCTTTATCCCCGCGACAGGGCCGAGGGCATGGAATTCATCACTCGCTTTGACTGAGTTACACCTCGGCTCAGCTCAAGGTCAAAGCAATTACTGGACTTTCACTCCCTCTCTGACCTCCCCCCTCTCCCTTTTCTTTGCTTTCCTCTTCACAAAACTCTACTTTTCTTACTCCCCACCCTGACCTCACTTCCTTCACTCTCATCGCGCCGCGAGGGCTTTCTCTCTGACTTCCGTTCTTACTTGCGCTTTGTTTTTCTTCCATGCGCTTTTCTTTTTGCACCTTAGTGAACTTACTCCCCTCTACTTCCTCACTCAGCAATGTCTTTTTGCTTAACAAGTGTTAAGAGTGTCTTTTTTTTTCTCGAAATTTTTATTTATTTTTTTCAGTTCACAATGATACTTTGATTGTACTGTGTAACCCAAATTCAATTGCTTTTAAATCACACTTTGTAGTTCTGGTTCACATGACTTTGACTGCTGATACCACTGTCGGGTCAGCAGCAGTGACCTTGTATCTGGAGTGTAAATCAGTCCCTGATTAGATATAACAGATAGATCGCAGCAGATTGGTTTGATTGTGGTAAAAGATTTCCAGGTGCTTCATCCAAACAGACCCAGTGATAGCCTCAGAAGAAGTCTGCAGGTCTGATTATCTTCACATGCAGCTTGTCATTATCATCACAGTTCAAAGTAAAAGATTTTTTCAGAGGTAACTTTTGACAGGGAACTAACCACTCAGACACAGATTTATGTGATAATAGCTTGGTAGCCTGCCAGCACTACTTTGACTGTCAGGGTTCATGTGAGAGATTACTTTTGATGTAAAAGCAGTTGTATAATGTCTTTTGTGGCTCTAGAGGGAGCTGTGTGAAGTGTAAATTGCCTCAAACGATGTCCCTTTAATTTCTAAGTACAGATGCACCAACTGATCAGTGAGTGACTGGTGTCTGTCAGTTTCTGCATAGCCTCAGGTATGTCTTATTGCCTGCTGATCAAATTAGCCATGCATCTGTTGAGCAATATAACTAAGTCAAACCGGAACAACTTGCATTGTTCCACTTGGTAGAATGAGCTGTGCAAATATGCAAATCAGTACAAACTTGGCAGATTGATTTGGGCAAAGAGATTTTTTTTTTTCACTGCAAAAAATGTAATTGTGTCTAGCTTTCTCATAATGCTAATGCAGCAGCCAGCTGTCTGACATTTCCTCTGTTTTCACAGCTTTGTGACTCTCAGTAACTCTCAGTTCTAAAGATTTCGCTTTTTTGTGTGTCACAGTGATTTCAGTAAAAGTAGTGAAATGTTCCGGCTGATCTTCATGGCTTGAAACACACTGACGAAATAATTTTGTAGAAAGTTGGATATACAGATTTTATTTGTGGAAAAATGCCCTGCCCCTGTAAACTGTAGAATTTTTGGTAGGAAAAAAATGGAAAAAGTATAAAAGTTATTTCAATGGTCAGTGTTTTATTCTCTACATGGATTGAAATTTACATTAAAGAAAACGTATGAAAATGTTTGATGATGCTGTAAATCATAGTTAGATAATTAGATCAGACTTGGGAGGAAATTGGAAAGAAAATTTTAGCTGGTGCATTTCTACTAGCAGACCTTATAATCTGCCCACCCCAGCACAAACACGACTTACTGTGAAGACCAAACGGGTTTCCTTTTTTCTCTGGTGTTTACAAAAACCCTATTCAGGCTCCGAAGAATGGATGGAACAAATGTGTTTAAAAATGCCGGCCCGTCTCAGCTGCCTTTGTCCGAAAATAAATGTTAACATTAACCTTAGTAAGGTTCACAGTCCTACGTCAGGGCTGTGGTGTAACTGGAAAATATTGCCCACCCTCCAGCCAATCGTGGCAAGGCAACGATGCATGAGAACAAATATTAAATACTGAATGCTTAAATACTCGTACATGTATTCAAAAAGCAAAAACTAGGTGTTAAAAACAAAATAGCAGCACGTTATCTTCCTTCTTTTATATAAAAAGGTTTCTTTCAGGTCAGTCGGGGGTTTTTTTTCCTTCAGTCTACCATAATACAGCACAAAATGAAACTGCCAGAGGCGCTTTCAAAATAATCACCTTAGCTGCCAGAAGCAAAGAACCAGTTCTCAGCTGAGCACATAATGACCTTTGCCTTCTTCGTAAATTACAGCTAAGGAAAGGTTCAAGATTGCAGTTTTGATCAATTATCTGTAGCCCACTATGCTAAAAGCAACATTTGTAACCTTGGGAAAATGTCAGAACCTTTCTTTCCCTGAATTGCAGAAACAAAAGAGCCAATCAGTTAAGGTTTACTTGAACTGAGTGATTGCAACAATATGGCAAGAAATGGCAGTCACCAGAGGGACCAAGAGGAACAGAGAAATGCACAGAGAGTGTGCAGGAGAAGAGGAGAAGCCCCCTAATGGTACGAGACTCCCATTACACAAGACAAGGTACTAAATTACTCAGGTTAATAAGATGAAATTTTCTACCTCTTCTCGGCTACCCCTCCTCTTCTCTTCTCATCTCCAGTAGATCTTGATGATAATGATGTTTCAAATTTAAACCTGAGTGCCTAGTCTAAAAGCCTTTGAGGTGTCTTGGATGAGTGCTTGCAGTCTTCTATGGATAGAAGTCTTTAAAACGTCATTTCCAGATCCACTTCAAATGCAAATTCAAAAGGCTTCGTGCCAAAGCACCCCATTTCTGCTACTGCAAGACCTCACTTTCAAACCTGCTTTCATGTCAGTCGAGTTATTTTTATTGTAATGACAACATCTAATTTCTCATCTGAGCTTCAAAGTAATTTTCTCTTAATCTGTCATAACATGTTTTGATGTTTTCCTCTTTTTCGGTGGATCGGTGATGAAAAACAAATTCCTTTCTGATTCCGTAGTCATCCATTTTCCCAAACTACCTCAGAGTTAATGGCACGGCAAATGCATAAACAAACGGCACGTTAGGTGTGTTAGCACTTTAAAGTGGGATGATCTGTGGGTGTGCATCCGCTCAGATTTCGCTCATGTAAATATGAATGCTCATGCATATGCTGTGCCACAGAGCTCTGTAAATCATGCATGACGTAAAAAAACCTCTCATCTCCACCTTGCTCTTCAGCTGTTATTAATTGTAGCTGTTTGGTTCTTTGCGACAGAGAGATTTTCCGAGACGAAACTCGACATTGATCCACACTGACTAATGTGACAATGTTTCCTCAGGTGAACGTGTCACATATTACACCTGACGCGGGTGTGATGGATTACCAGGCCTCCGGGTTACAGGAAATGTGCACACAACACACAAACAAACATAGACACACAAATAAAAACATTTTTGGCACTGAAACAATGAAACATCACAGTGTTGTGATGCCAGTTTTGTTCTAAAATACCAACCTGCACCAGTAGGAAGCAACCACGGTTTAAATGTCATGAAAAGCTACGGTTTCAAATAATTTTTTAAAATATTGTTTTTTTTCCTGTGCCCTTAATGGTTTGGAGAGGGCAGGCACATGTGAAATCACTTTGGCTCCAGTCAACAAAATCCTGGCTGAAATCCTACCTACTCCTAAAACAATCAATTAGTCTGCCAAAGTGTGTGAAGTGACTCTACCTGCCAGCCTTTTTAGCCTCAGTAGATTGTAAAAAGACGTCTTTGGACAGTACAAAAGAGTGACACAGCTAGAGTGATGTCTCACGCTGGTTTGTGGACGAGCATTTTGAAGCCTCTGTGCTGTAGCTTTTGCCACTTTTATGTAATTCAAAAAAAAAAAAAGTCAGAACAGACTCAAATTAGCAAGCTTAATTAGCAAGCTACATCCATAAGCTGTACCAGCTAACTAGGTACCTTAATTTCATTCATAGAATCTGAAGCTTAAACTCATCTGTAGGACAGTACCTCATAGCAAACCATGTTAATTTTCAAGTATTTCTAATAAAAATGCTCCAGAAGGCTCCAAAGGCTGTACTGGTGAATGATGGAGACTGGACTTGATTGTCTGACCAGGAAGAACCTGGTCTGGAAAGCATAACAATTATTTTTTAAAATATTTGCCTATTCTAGAAAAATGCTTTAGATTTAAGAATTTTTAAAAAGTCCTTTGGGATGACATCAGTACTTGCTTGAAGGATATACTAACGGAGCACACAGGCCTCTAAAACTACACATTATGGCTACAGTGAAGACAGACATGGGAAGTCATGCTGTTTTTGAGAGCGATAAAAGGGATGCTCACTGACTTAGGGCCCCTGTCAGGGTTCACCACTGGCCAACCAGAGGTGAATTCTAGATCTGGTCACACATCACAGCAACTAAAGTATACTTGAAACCGTCACAAATTTACAAACAAAGAAATTGATTTCCAAGTAGTTTGCATGGCAAATGGATAAATTAAACAGAGCCATTTTATTTCACTCAGCTCTGCTTTCAACCCTTTACTGTGGTACTTGCCTTCCGGTTTTGCATATATATCTATATCAGCTCTTATGGGACGAATGTGAGGTACACCCTGAACAGGTCGCCAGTCTATTACAGGGCTGACACAGAGGGCTAATTTAGAACTGTCAGTTATTTACTGCATGAGTATGGATTTTAGGAGAAACCCGGAGTACTCGGAGAGAACCCACACAAGGATTAGAAAGTAAGGGACAACCAGAGCTGAGTTTGCTTTACCAGCAGCTGGCCAGCTATTGAAAAATGTTTAAAAGATATTTAGCTCCCGGGTGACTTCCCAAGTTGAGTACTTGCCTCCAAGTAGCACCCAGACCTGTTTGGTAAAAGCAGCTAGCATGTCTCTAAGATGGTTCTGTGAACATGAGCAAACATCTCTAGGTCAACCTTGTGACTGTAAGTGGAAAAGAAATTGGGGGGGGGGGTTTGACAAAGGAGATTGCCTAACTGATTCAGTGCATTTGTTCTACTCTACTCTGTCAAACCATCTTTAGATTACATGTGACACTGCATTCAGCACCAGGTTTTAACATCACTGGTAAGGCTTCTGACTATGGGCCAGCCCGCATTAAGCATTGTTTTCACAGCTGGAACTCACCACAGTGTGTTGCAAAGTTTACCGGAAGAGCCCATTTATCAGCTCTTTCAGGCTGTCTCTTTGATTACAGTCTGGGACCCACTGATCTCATGAGGTGATGTTATAATTGGCAAAATGGCCATTTAACTGTGGAGCTGCGAGATAGAAACAAGAACCAAAGTGGAGGGAACTGAGATAGCTTCTGTTTTGAGTATTTGTTGTGCCAACATTATATGACAAGTTTTAAGTTGTTGATGTAAGAGTTTGAAAGAGTTTTTGAGTCTGTTCTAGCTTCTGACAGGATGTTGGCTTTTCAAAAGATGGTGTTTGTTCTACTCAAGACTTAACAGGAGGTTTTGTATTCGTTTCAGAGAAGGCTGTTCCTCAGATCCAAACATGCCCCCATTCTACTATCCTTGCTAGGACCTTTTCCTCTCCAATGTGACAAATCTCTGTCCCCTGAGATTTTTTTTCCAGGCTTCACTAATCAAGCCAGGACACTGTGCCAAAGCTGTATTTTGCCTGGCCAACCACCTCCTTCCCTTTGCTCTTCTTCTTCAACCTTTCTTGTGGATACTCAGTTTTATTGGGGATTGCTTCAGATTTTAAAGTTTTTGTGGCTTTAAAAAAGGTGGGTGTGGTTTTTGCTGTCACAACGGATCTAACGCCTATAAATCCTAAACCATTGGGAATTCTTTCTCTGTACTAACAACAGGATTTTAATTGGCAACATCAAATAAAACAGCGTGTTTTAATATGCTGACATTACAACATTTGCCAGTAGCATCATTACAATTAGAAAGGCAGTCATAAAGTCTCACTTCTAATGTGGTTTCTATTGCTCCATTACTTTGATTTTGAACGCTGACATCCAATATGTGTGTTTTATGTGAAGTATTAAAATTTAACACAAATTGCTGGAGTATGAGTTATGATGGGTTTTACATGTACACGTAAATGAACAAACTTTCCAGAAGCAAAATTAAAACGAGAAACATTTAAAGCACAAAACATTTCACTGTCACGGTCCATCAGTTGTCTTGGGAAAAAAAAACCACATTATATGATTGATTTGGAACTAGCGAGTCTTCAGGGTAAAGGAGATATTGGCTTTGTTTATTTGAAATCTGTTCTTGGTTTTGCTGTAGGGGAACACAGGTTGCTATATTGTATAGTACAATTACAGCACCTAGCTTGAGGGACAAGTAAATTACAATGTAATTGGACAGATGACGTGAAATGCCCCATGGCTTTATATCGATGTCGCAGATGGTTGATAAATAACCTCCTGAGCTGAGATACTCTGTGTGTATGCAAGATAATATCTGAGAAATGACTGAAGATATATCCTGTAAGATGATGAGAATTGCTGTTTCTAAAAGGTTAGATTGTTTCATCGTGTACTCACCTTTACCTAAAACCAAAATAGGTTTCGGACATGTCTGTGTGAGAAGAGGGTGTGTGTGTGTGTGTGTGTGTGTGTGTGTGTGTGTGTGTGTGTGTGTGTGTGTGTGTGTGTGTGTGTGTGTGTGTGTGTGCGCGCGCACACCCAAACAGAGGTCCATTAGATGGATGAGATGTAGGTCAAAGCGTGGAAGACACCAGACATGTTCTGTTGTTCCTCTGCTGTTAACACAGCCTGGCACACCAGACTTCTGCGTCTGCAGCCAAATGCTCAGTCAGACGGAGCTTTTTAAAATATACAGCACGGACGGCGAGTTGTCATCTCGCTCTGTTTAAGTCTCTGATGGCTCAGAGATCCAGGCTGCCGCCCTCTTTCTGCTCTGCACGCACCCAAAGAGGAAGCAAACACACTCACAGACACCATCGTCACTTTCAGAGAGGTTTCATTATCTGTCTCACAGAGCAAATGCATTTTTACCCATGTGTCACTCTTCACTGACTAACAATAATGTGTGACACGTGCATCAGTACACAGCTGTTTCACTTTCTATTTCATTACTTCCACATTTTCCCCCTTTGTTACCAAGAAAGTTTTGATCCACCAACCTTTTTGGAGGAAATTTGTTTTAAAAAGATGAGAAACAGGCTCCTCTTTTGCATGAACTGCACAATCCTGCACTGATTAAACCTGGGGGGGGGAAGCTGGTCTAGGAGTTAGAAACCAGTCAAAATGGACCAAAAGTGCAATCTTAAGCCGTTAATCTCATCTTCAGTAATAAAGTTTTACTTTAATGTCTCTGAAATGTGTGGCACGTTTGTCTTTGCATAACGTCACATTAGTTTCCCAGGTGCTTCTAACATTGACGGTGCCAGCAGCGGCGTTCCTTCCTTGCAGGCTACTCTGGCTGTTTGTGTTCATGTAAGTGTGAATGCTTGTCTGTCCCGTGTGCATCCCGCCTCTCACCTAGTGATGGCTGGAATAATATGGAAATGGGAAGTTGGAAAATGAAGGAAAAACAGGATTTATTTTTGCTTCTGATCAAGATAGAAACATTCATGTTTCACTAGCAAAACAGTGTAATGCTTGTTTTTGTGCCTAAAATCTGCAGAACGTTCCCGGATGGAGCTCGGTCAGTGACCTACGTTCATGTTGAACTGGTAACTCGGGAATGGTGGGACTGCTCCAAATGTCCAACTTGGAAATCCGAGGGGGCGTTCCCGGTGAAATTCTGACTTAATCTGGAACTCTCTATGGGGGGTGGGGCTTCAAATAAACAATGCGCTATTTTCCCCCGAATCCTCATCCAGCAGAACCTCGCTAAGCACAGCCCCACGCTGTGGCGATGATGCTGCGTGGATTTCTTATAAATCTTATGAAGTTTCTGTCAGATGTTTAGTCATTTATGAATGTGTTACCAGTGAGTATATATCCATTTTTCATTGTTACTAAAATGCAGTAATTCAACACAGTTTGAGATCTTCAAGTTAAAGATTCATAGAATATAAGCAAAGAGAGATTAATGAAACTTTTTCTTTTTTAGGAAACATAATAAAGTAAGAAATTTGGGTCTTTAGTGTTTGTGCATGCTGCACACATTTAAGCTGTTACAAGCTGCAGCCAAATAAATTTTACCACCACTCTAAGTACGATTTTTAACAATAAAAAGCTGTTAACATCAAAAAGGATTCATCATATCATCAGTAACCAAAACCTTCCCCACACTCTGACACCGGGCTCATCTTCTGTCCGGGATTCCTTCTGGGTGAAAATAATTTTCTGCAGCCAGCTCTACGAGGACAAGCAGGTGTTTATATTCACACAAACAGAAGAGCGAGTGAATTTTAGAAAAATTATCTCTAATTAATGTTCAGTTTATTGTTAACCTGTTTGTCGTTACGTCACAACAGCAGTCACCTCAGCGTGTCCCACAACATTAATGTCCCAGTTTACTCTGAAACATGGATCGGTTTGTGTTCCGGTTCACGTTCGGTGTTGCTCGTTTCAGGCTTGCTGTAGCAGAGAGTTAGAGGATGCTGCTGTCATGCAGCATCCATCATGCAGGCAACTTGTTGCACTCGTCCTTGCACTGTGTGTCTCCTCCGTGGCAGAAGAACAGTCTTCATCTGCTCCTGCACATCTGACGTGTTCTCAGTGTGACGTCCTGGATACTTCACTTATTGTTTCTGTTGTTTATGTTTGCAGTTAAAGAAAAAAAAGAAGAAGATGGTTTTCAGTTTGGGCTCATGGATGTGGGTGTGCGTTCAAGGCTCGTTGCTTTCTTAAGGGGAAATAGAAGCTAATTACGAGAGGCTCCCGTGGTTACAGCTTACAGGTGCTCACATCAGCGAACACAAAATGGAGATTGTCATTGTCGCTAATTAGGATTTTAACACACTTGACTTGCTGTAATGTGGAGGTACAGATGTAATAACCTGAGCCGGTGGCACAGCTCGCTCGCTCTCCCGGGGCGTCGAATATTGCCGCCGGTGTCTCTTCGATCCATGGATGCCGTTCTTTGGTGCTGATGTCTTGACGTATATTTGGGGAAACGGCAACTCCGAAATAATCTCACGTGGACATTTGTACACGAACGCTCGGACTCACATTTAATCCCACCGGATAAATTTAAGTGTTCGAGTTCATGTTTTTAACCCAAAACACGATCTGCTCCCAAACTTAACCCAGTCTGACAAGGAAGCAACAGAAGAAGTGAAAAGTGTGTTTAGTCATCAAGCAACCAAATTATTTTAGTGACTAAAATCTGGCTCCTCTGTTACTGTTATGTAAACTTTTAAAGGCTCTGATTGTGTTTATCATATGCTTCTCAATCATTTTTATGAGTTAACTTTGCCTCAAGGTTCCTGCAGCAGGATCCTACTCGAGGCCTGTTAGCCTCATTAACCCTGACCCTGTTTAACTGAAAAACATCATAATGTAGTGAGCTAGTGTCAAAAATTATAATCAAATCAAATCATATAAGAAAAAAACATGCACATATTTCAAAACAGGAAGCTGTCGCAGCAAAATGTGAAATAGTCGCATAAAACGAATCTGATTTTCCACGTGCACGGACACGATTGTCAGGATTTCTCATAAGACAAGATAACCTTTATTAGTCCCACACGTGGGGAATTTGTTATGACATGACAGTCATTGTAACTTTGTATTTAATATCATGTCTGCAGCACATAACAGTATGTTGTCCAGATAAAGTGTGGGAATGCCACAAAGCAAGCAAGAAAATCCATCTTTAAAAGAAGCAGCAGCCTTTTTTCAACCTATATCGAATAGAATAATCCTTTAATTGTCCCACAAGGGGAAATATCACAATATTTAAGTAAACCTAACTAAAGCAGCACGGTGGCACGGTGGTTAGCACTGTAGCCTCACAGCAAGAAGGTCCTGGGTTTGAATCCACCACCTGGCTGGGGGCTTTCCTGTGTAGAGTTTGCATGTTCTCCTCATGTTTGTGTGGGTTCTCTCCGGGTACTTCGGCTTCCTCCCACAGTCCAAAGACATGCAGTTAGTGGGGTTAGGCTAACTGGAAACTCTAAATTGCCCTTAGGTGTGAATGTGAGTGCAAATGGTTGTCTGTGTCTTTGTGTTAGCCCTGCGACAGACTGGCGACCTGTCCAGGGTGTACCTGCCTCTTGCCTAAAGACAGCTGGGATAGGCTCCACCCCCCCACAACCCTGAAAAGGATATGCGGAAGAGAATTGGATGGATGGATAACTGCGTAGTTAACCAGAACCTAGCAATATAATAATAATGCATACTTTATTGATCCCCGTGGGGAAATTCCTCTCTGCATTTAACCCATTCACTCAGTGAAGCAGTGGGCTGCCATTGGGCGCCCGGGGAGCAGCGTGTAGGGACGGCACCTTCCTCAGGGGTACCTCAGGGTAGCCGTTCAGGGGAATCAAACCCCTGACCTTCCGATCACGGGGCCAACACTTTACCTACTGAGCTATCCCCTATACCAAATATCCCCTATATTAAATAATAATACAATTAGTGTGAACATGTGTAACATGCATGACTTAATTCACTCCAACACCAACCTTTTCAATCACAGAATCAGGAATTTGTTGCGGTTTAACTGTGGAAAATATTTATTTTGTACATGGATACGAATTAGTCCGCATGAAAATGGATAAATGAAAAACTGTGCTCCGGGACACGAAAAAGGTGGAAAATTTGTGTTTGGGAGCACAAATCAGTAGATTAGAGGTCACGTCTACTGTGAGACCAACGCAAATTTCCGTCATCCTTTTTGCATCAGTGGAAAAATCCCCGTAAAATACTGTGAGTCACAGATGTAGACTGAGAACTTCATGGTAGGAAAGTATTTTATGATTAAAATATCACACAGATGCACAGAAAGGACCACTCGGTCACTTGAAGGATAAAGGAGGGCTTTCATCTTCTGGCAGTCAGTGCTACATGACGTCAGTAGTTGAATGAAGGTGCATGGGGAGGAACGGCATTAATAAGATTAATGATCGTAGGAATAAACTGGGTTTTTAATGGATATTTTCCTTAAATCAGTCAACAACATCCAGATCTGATACACGTGTTATTTCAGCTGCAGCATCACAGCCAGCATCCATAAAGCACGACAAACCTGTGAAAATAAAGATTTTGTCCACAAGCTATCATGTGAATTATAATTTTATTAGGATAACACCTACACTCCACACGAGCCTTAAAGTGTGCTGAGAAAAACATCTGAGAGCTGCTGAAGTTTGAAGTGCATTCTCTACATGCCAAGTGGAGACTCCACCTGGGGCAAGGCTAACTGAGGCAAACGAAGAACCTTCAGCAAAATATTCATGATTATCTCCAAACTTAATGACTCCAAGTGATAAATATTCAAAGACTAGAGAGAGTAGAAAGCGTTGCTGGCTATTTACAGGAAATTAGAGGTTTTAGGTGAATAAACAGAGGCTCCACAACTCTGTGCATAAATAATGCAAAGCAAAGATTTGCTTCGCATCAAACACCTCTCTGCGTCGGCTCAGTGTAAGCCTCCTGGATGCTCGTGAAATGATCGGTTTTTAGGGCAGGGCGGTGATACGGTGTCAGTCAGCGTCACGTGACATCCACAGTTTAGTTTACGATCTAAATACAACACACTGACTTGGTAGACGATGCAGAAAAGGTGAGAGGATCAGGAGAAACTGTCTCGTTTCTCTGTAGGACACTGGAAGGTATTGACCTCAACATGTGAAGTGCCCTGCGATGATTTGTGATGTGATTTGGATCCTTAGAAATAAAACTGAAGTGGTGGAATATTGGCCCTCAGTGTGCACTGCTGATGAGCGGTTTCTGCTCAGCATTATTCAAAGGGATGACTCATTTGCAAGGGTGGGAAGAACAGACGAAGATCTACCGAGTCACGGGAACCGAAGAAAATTCAAAGTAAAAACTAAATCATTTGCTCCAATTAAACATCTTATCGAAGTTTCTTACCTGTGGCACGCCACAAAAAGATGGCACTGTGTTCTGGGATGTTTCTGCAGTAAAGGTCTCTGACCCAGTGATCCTACCAAACCAGCTCAAATCAGTATAAAAAACAGACTTTTGCACACAAGCTTTATGAGAAAAGTCAGGTGATTAAGTTTTATTTCGGATGGCAGACTAAAGCTGGACGTAGGCACCCTGGCATTGGTTCGAGCACCTCCATGTTAGTTTTTTGGAGCCAGAAGCGGCCATATTTGGATGAGAACGCAAAGGTCAAAGCTGTAATGTTAGCTAGCTTGTGTCTGCAACTCACGGAAGCACATGTGTACTAAAACTGAGCCAAAATGGAGCTCAGACGTTGTGAACGGTTCCATATTTTAGCTTCACGCCGGTACAGCCCACAGTTAAATTATTTAAGCCCTGTTCACGCTCACGAGCTTCGGGTGGTGACCGAAAGAACGAGATCACTGATACCAGCAAAGGATGGCTGAGCTCTCACTTAGAGATAGGTGAGAATAACACAGACGGATGAATGGACGAGTTTACGCGCAGTGTGTGACAAAACATGTTCCGTATCACTTACACGCCAAAACGGTCCACGCTCGGCTCGTCACAGTAAAACGCTGTTTATGACTGTTTTTTAAAGCATTAATGTGTTTGTTCAAACATGCAAGACAGCAGTAGAAAGAGAACATTTTCATATTTTCTTTCATTTATGGGCAGCGTGTATATGAAATAATTACTTTTTGGTCTCTAAAGTGAAGATCCTTAAAACTGCATTCTCTACAATGGCCAGCAGGTGGTCATCAGACTCGAGCTCAATGCTCACTTGACCTCTGACCTCAGCGAACACTTCCCTGATGCGTTTATGGTCTGAATTAAAGACAGTGTTCATTTTGGAAATGAGGGTCCCATTACAAAGGATCAGAACTCAGAGCGGTGGTGACGTGTGACCTATCAGCCTAGGCTTGTGGTGGGCGGACAGCTGTTTATGACTGCTAAGCCTTTACAGCTGTGTTGCACTTTGAGGTGAAATGCAGACTCATCAAAGTTTCTGATTTCAAGTCGTTTAGCTCGCTTCTAAAGAAGACTTGATTTCCTTTATTTTGCCTATACAGTCTGACCGGCTCCAATCAGAAGAAAGCTGTCTTAAATTGAGAGTGGACATAAAGGGGGAGGAGCTACAGCTGCTTATGTTAGGCAGAGGATGGACTGAGGAGTCGTACCAAGGCTCAGCATGAGATAAAGAAGGATTGTTTTGAGCTGTAAATCATGCAAAGCTGCCCTAATAGGAGCATGAGGATAAAACTGTGGAGCTGGAAATGAGCAGAGCAGGTTTCCTTTAAATCGGATCAGCCATACTTTTATCGCTCCAAACATCTGACGTGTTTAAATGTGCTGGAGTAAAAAAGTGCATTCAAATAAAAATACTAATGAAAGGAAAAGTGACCTCACATTTCTTTTTTTCTCTCTTGGCCTGCAGAAGCATGGGCCTTCTTTTAGTGAATCTGCAACCACAGAAGCACTTTGTGAACTCCATGTGTTGCACATTTGACTAAAAACACTTGTCAGCTCTTTTCCGCAGCCGTGAGATTGCTTCCTAATAATATGGTTTATGGGGCCAGTTTCTGCGGCCCGTGTTGGATGTTTCCATTTTAAACTTATCATTAGAGCCGGCTCTGTCCACATTTACTATCTTGCAGCGAAGCGTGTGTTTAAACGTCAGTGTTTCCAGCAGGACCGCATGACTCGTGGATGCACTTTGGCACGGGAAAAGGAGGTGGGGGGAGGGGAGGCGCAGGCAGAGAGCGGGGGCTGTACGACGCAGAGGAGACGATCCCATCAGCTCCTCACACTTCCAGCAGGTTGCAGTTAAAATTAAATCGGGGCGTGCACATCAGGTTCTGACCGAAACACTGGAATTCATATGTCACGCTCTGCTTTCATGTTCAGTGTGTTATTAAAGGATCAACCAATGTGGATGCTCGCTGAGAGTGCTTGGCTTTATGCCTCCGCAGTAGAAACTTACGCTCCGGCGCAAAAACTTCCCGACCACAATGACATTACTTAGAAGCTCTCAGACAGCAGGAAGCCCGAGACTCTGCTGGATTCTCAGAAACAGTTTCACAACGTTTCCCTGCGATAGCTGCAAAGTCCACTTCCTCTCATCATGGAACAAAATAGCAGCCAAACAGTTGCTGTGTATCAGTGATTTATTGGTGCGATTGCATTTATAAAGCAGACCTACTTTGACCTGAGGCACAACTTAAGAAGAAGAACGTTACTCTAACGTGGAAACGAGTCAAAGCAAAACCAGCTGAGGTTAAGGTCAAGTCCTTTGGTCAGTGTTGTGCCTCTCACTCCCGACTCCTCCAATATGGACGCTAACCCTTTGAAGCCCACCGCAGAACCAAGTCCGCCAGGGCTTATCTTTATATTTTTACATGCTGTGGTGTCATTTTTGGGAGCATTTCAAGTTGCTATACGTCAATACAACCGTTAAGTCCATAGTAACTACATAAATTGCAAAAAAGTGCAATAAACTACAAAAAAAAAATTGAAAATTATTTTTGTTTTTTTTACACATATTTCTAGTTTCAGAAGTTTATCCCTCAAAACTGTAAATGCAAAAAAGTTGCACAAAATAGTTTCCAACCACAGGAAGTTTATTCTGAGTGTCTTCATAGTTTCATTTTTGAGATGCACTAATTTTTATAAAATGCAGGAAAAACAAAAATAAATATTATTGTGCACAATTTTCAAAAAAAGCAGCATCAAAATAAACTATTTCCAACACCAGTGCGATTTAAGTTCTAAGCCTCCCAGAAACTATACAGAAAGGCACAAAGTCAGACATGACTTTTAACAACACCAGTAAACCTTTGAAAGGCCCTGTAGGGGAAAAAAAACTACGTTTCCCACGAAAATGACGTCACTTCCGGTTTCGAAGGTAACGGCAGACATGCGGTAGTTCGCGTTTATTTCAACGTAGGAAGTGCTATGAACAGCTGATCGGATCGGCAAAGCGTGTTTCTGGATTATAATGTTTTTTTTGTTGCACAGAGCCATTTGTGGAAGGAAAGCGCGACCTGGGACAAGCTGAATGCATGTTATGTAACTACGACTCCTCCGGTTTTATATGCAAAAAAATGATTGTCCTAGCTTATGTGGTTGCAATTCTACCGGGATTTAAAAAATAGTTACGCATAACGGAGCGTGCCCGCTCCGACGGGCTTAAAATGGTTAAGGAGGCCTCGGTGTAACGCACGTCATCATTTTCCAACATGCATCATTAGTTATTTGGCAGAATTTACTATCTTTTCAGAAATGTTCTTTGTGTTTGTGGCAAGTGTCACATAAATGCAACCACACTTACACGTGTTACATATAACACTGTTACAATAACAGCAACAAACATCATCAAAAGTCAAAGCACCACAAAGCTCAAGCCACACACACCTCACGTCACCTTTGTTTGTTTAACAGAGTCACACAGCAAGGTATAAAAGATCTCCAGGCAGCGACCGACCCGTTCTTTCGCAGGTGTTTGTAAAGGCGGACTGGCCAGGTGCTGGGTTTTATACACCTGTAGCAATGGGATGAACACACCTGACTGCAAAGAACAACAAGAGTTTTGTTCATGTGGTTAAAACATCTGCATTACATGTGAAAGATCCACAGTTTGTTTCCAGGAGGAGACACAGATCCGGTCTCTGGAGGTCACGAGCTGGTGTGACTCCTAGTGCCAGGTTTTGGGAAGGCCGTGTCAGGAAGAGCATCTGGTGTTAATCTGTGCCAAATCAGTCATGCAGAGCCATCCACTGTGGCGAACCCTTGGAAAATAAGCGAGCAGCCAAAAGTACCTGTGTGATAAATGATCGGTTTCTTATGCAACACCAGATTTTAAGTTACGGTGCTCCGTCACAAACACGAGAAACCACACCGCACATCCACAGCAAGCAACATCTCAACACAGTGTAGCCGAAGTAGCTGCAGCAGCACGACTAAATCAAGGACTCAAACGTTCCTGCTTCGGCTGCTTGGAACGAGCCGTGATCGGAGTGACCTCATTCTAGGATTGCTTCACATTTCCCACCTATTTTCAAACTTCTTTATAGTGACTGTGTGTTAGATGAAGACGATGCACTTGATGCTACATGACTTCAGATGAGTTACTGAGTTATGGGCAGATGGCTGACAGAGTGAACTGAGAAGGAAAAAAATGCTGGATTACTCTAAAATCGCAGCAAATATTTAGGCTGACCATCTTTCCTCAGCATCTTGGCTGGAAAACGGTCACCTGTCTCCTGGACGTCCTTCTTGAACATCTCCTCCGATTTTTATCCCACTGAGCTAACAGCAAACATTTCAGTCATTCCTGACCGTCTTTTCTCAACAACTAGATTTGGTTGAAAATTTGTTCCAGAATGAAATTTGTGCCGACATCAGAGACGTGACGTCCCTGTTTACTGGACCTCCTGAGACTTTCTGACTAAGTTTGTGTAAAAGCATTTTCCCTAATAATGTCTTCTATCAGTTAGAGATAAATAAAAAAATTTCACTTGTGAGAAGAGAAAGAAACTCATGAAAAGCTGAGACCACTCTCAGATACTCAAACCGATATCCTCGAACTCTGGACCTCGTCTGTTATTCTACCAAGCTGTGAAACAAAGAATTTACAGCTATTTAAATGTAAATGGCATTAAAATGTTTTTTATATTGATAAAACGGACACCTGATAAAAGAAGTCTGAGCACATGGAGTGTCTGTCAAATACTGCTGTATTAAATAAAACCAGACACATGACCTACAATAACACTGAGTAAGAGACGTCTGTCTGAACCGCTGTCGCACAAGGACGCGACATCAGCACGAGTGCGTGTGTGGAGCTCTTTGGACCGAGGGGGGGGGGACTGGAACTGATCTGGAGCTTGCTGTCACTACTTCTTCCTCCTGGCGCTGTCCCAGGACCCAAAGGTTGAGAAACCAGCCTTTATTTCCGCCCTCCCCCCAGGTTGACTGTCTGTTGGTTAATGTGTAATTAGAACCAGATTTAATGGAAGAAATGATTATCCCAGCAGCAGATTAATAATTTACTTTGACATCCCCCGGCCTCGTCTTCCAAGCTACGATGATTCGGTGTTTTTCCCTCCTTTGTATGTGGCTGTGAGAGTTTTTGATTCTTGGACACCTTTTAAAATTATTTTTAAAACATTCTTATTGATTTGTGAAATAAAAACACTGACTGTTGTATTCTGCCTTTTTTTCCTGGACATTATTAAACCAGTGAGAAACTAAAGCAAATGACCACAGATGCATAAAGAACCCAGGGCCTCTCCCGGCTCCGTTAGTTTTTCACAGTTTAACAAAACGTTTAAATGAATTAAGCCACGAATCGGCACATATCTGAATCTGACCAAACACCTGCTGAAAGTGACCGTTTCCTCCCAATCAGCTGACTGATCAGCGATTCTGTAAAATGATTTTAGGGGAAAAGGTTCATCGCCTGTTTCCCGTCTGTGACGTGAAAGTTTGTTTGAACTTCAAGGATGTTCACTTTAAAGGGACAGAGAAGTGGAAAAGGCAGAAACTGGTGGTGTTTGAGGATCTGAAGTAAGAACACTTTGTAGGTGTTTTTCTCTTCAATGACTCACATTCAATTTGTAGGCGATTAGCTGTCAGTTAACCCTGTAACACCAAGTGTATCATATTTAATACGAGTTTTTGAGGCCTCTGCATCATCAGTGTGAAAACCTGAATAAATCACAGCGTTAATTTTTAAACATTAAATTCTACAAAAATACTAAATGTAGCAAAATGATATCAAATAAAACTCATATATACAAACTTGTATTAAATTTCTTTAAAAAATTTGAATTTTCTGGCCTTTTTTTTTTTCTGGGTTAAGTTAAGTGAGCACATTTTAAACCAGAGTGCTTTACAGTACAATAAATGGGTTTCCAAACGACCATTAGAGCTGACGGCTTTTTCACTAACTGGTGACACAGCGAGGGGTTTATAAAACGCGACCACCTAACTTTTCCAGAACTTTCAGTATGTCCTGTTTCATTAGTCCACCAAAGCCCACGGGAGCCAGATTACGGTCTGCGCACCAGTAGATCTGCATAAGAATAGGTCGCGTAGTTCTTCTAATTAGCGATAAGGCAGGCCAAGTCCCACCGTCAAAGCATATCCTCGATAATTAGGCTGCGGCGATAATCCCACCACCCCCGAGCTTCCATCAGGGAGCAGAGAGGGGTCGGCCGTTCGGAAAACGACTCCGACGATCCACATCGACGCGAAGGAAGAAGGACGAGAAGCAGACACCAAGATCGATGTACCATTTTTATTGGACTTATATAGAAATACTTAAAAAAACATGAAGTAGCACCATTACTTTTTTTTTTATCATGTATAACTTTAAATGTCAGAAAAATAAAACTCTTGATACATTTTCAAATCTTGTCTCAGCAAATATAATATTAGTATTTGACCATGAGGTTAAAGGCCCTTTATCATAAAATAAAATATACTTTGTTCTTAAACTTTGCTCAATAAAGTACATTTACGCTCAAGTAACTTCACCTACATATACATAAACAAGTGGTAAACAAATGTATTAAAATAGAAATACTAAAACTATAGTGGTGCAACAGAAGCCTGTAATTCCCACTGGAATCTAATTCATACAAATTTTAGAAAGCATAAACGGTTTCTTTGTGTTCAACTTACTAAGTTTTGTACATTTCAATGTTTCATAATAATATAGAATAAAATATGCTTTATATTACGGAATAAAAAATATGCTGGGTGAAGCAGATTTTAAAAGACTTTTTTTTTTTTTTGCTGAACCTATAAAAACTCCATCCCAACAGAATACTGTCAAATACACATTTTTGTGGACTCGGATTTGCTCCCACAGTCATGTGATATTAAAATAATACAGTGATCAAATGCCGTGCGGCCGTACTAAAAAAATGAACAATATTTCAACCCAGCTACAAAAAAGTTCACTGAACTTAAATTAAAATATCTGTAAACATCTTTGCAATAAGAAATATAATCTTTCAAGTCAAAAAAGAATAAAATACTTCAATCTGTAGTAATGTCATTTAAAACTTTCAACTTGTGGAAATTGATTCTATACATATATATGTAGGATATGTTGTTGCTCGCTCTCTCGCTTGGTTTCTGACCTCGAGCTGCAGTATCTGTTAGGCCGGACGCCCTCCACGTTTCCCAGCCGCGGCCGCCCCCCCCCCACTACACTTGATCGGCAAACCTGGAAGGCTCGTCCCGCCAAAACGGCCTACAGGTGGACCCCGTACCTCCGCCCTGACCCCACTGTGTCTTCGCTTCATAAATATAGTGTACAATTAACTAGAACTATTGATTACTATACTGTAATATTTAAAACATGCACTTAGATGTTGAAAATATTTCCCCAAGCTACAGTACGTTATTCACAACTAGCCCACAAAGGCTGTCTGTCCCTTCTTCTGGATACTGCAGCCTCTCTTACATACATATGTATATCTATGTACACTTTCCAGACTGACGATTGGCTGATCGTTAAAGCGGTATGAAGAGTCTGTTGTTGCTATTGTAGTCGGTCTCGCCGCCGAGACAGTCCAAGGGTTTCACTTCTTATGAAAATATACGTATAGCCTGAGTGACGCCGGTGTGGCAGACGGGGCATTTGGGGTCGCTCCTCTCACAGATCCGATTGGCACATTCCATACAGAAGAGGTTGTGCCCGCAGGGAACCAGCGCCGCGATGACCTCGCTCTCAAAGCACACAGAACAATCGCGACTGCCTTTTCGGCTGGTGCCCGAGGAGGTGGACGAGGAGGAAGAGGAGGACGACGACGAGGCCGAGGAGTCGCACGGGACCCCGGGGAGGTGGGGGCCCGGCAAGGAGGCGATGGAGCCAGAGTAGCCGGGGAAACTGAGCGGGCCTCCGCCCGGGTCGCTGCGCACCCTGCGGGCTAACGGGTGCTCTGCGGGCCCGCCGTTGTGGCTGTGGAGAGGAGGTGACAGGCGAGGCTGCGGGGTGCAGCCGTTAACCCTCCTCTGGCTCCCCGCGATCCCGTTGGCATTAGCCGAGCTGTTGGTGGGGAACATGGCTGAAGTGGAGGTGGGGGAGCTACCTCCGGTGGAGGAGGGGGTCATCCGACTGTCGTACGGGGACCACAGAAGGCCCGGCGGGGCTGGTGTAGGGTCAAACCCTGGCGATGAGTCAAAAGTCAGATCAGTGCAGTCGGGGGAGATTACGTCGCTTCCGTAAACAAACCCGTTGCCGTTGGTGTTGACGTTGATGTTGTTGTTATTGTTGTTGCCGTTGTTGTTGGTGGTGGCCGTGTAGCTGAGCGCGGGGCTGGGGGGGCTGTAGTCGGCCATGCGCGAGCTGTTGTTGCCAAAGTAGGAGTCCGTGGAGGCGCTGCCCAAGGACGAGGAGGAGTCGTTGCGGTAGTTGGAGAAGGGTTTGCGCACAGAGGTGGGGGTCATCCCCGCGCTGGGCTTGGACCACAGGGTGGCGTGTCCGTGCAGGTCGAAGCCCACGTCGGTGCCGTTGGCGTGGAAGTCATTTTCGTCCTGGAGCTCGATCAGGCCTCCGGTCCTCATGGCGATGTGGGCTTCGATTTCTTCGCGAGCTCGGTCCACGTTCTCCGGCATCCCCGTCACCTCGAACACCGGCTCCTTGTCCCGGCTCGGGGTCACGATGTAGGTGTGGGTCTGCTGCTGGATCCGCTTGATGGTGGCGCCCTTGGGCCCCACGACCAGCCCGACCACGCGGTAAGGCACCCGGACCTGGATGGTGGTCTGTCCGGGCAGGTTAGGCGGTCCAGGGACCGGGGTGCCGCTCCCGTTCAGGCTGGTGTTTTTGTTCCGGGAGGCTCGGATCATGGAGAAGTGCTCTGCAGCCGAGATGATCTCCCTCCTGGCCATGGCCACATCCTCCCTTCTGCCCGTCACCACGAAAACGGGCTCCTCGCCTCGCACCGGAGTCTTGATGTAGGTGTTGGTCTTTGCTCGCAGCGCTTTGATCTTGCAACCTGAGGCAAAGGAAGCAAAAGAAGAAAAGTGAGGATGTAGAACCTTGAAATGTGGCACATGTTCTCAGAACAGATGCTGCGTGTTTGTTGTCTCTCAAAAAGTGCAAGCGACCTCAGAAAGCAGGTGAAAAACCCTTTTAGAGAAGAACAAATTCAAACCACATGCCACCGCCACGAACACACAGCAGGACAGAAAGAACAGTGAGCAAGTCTCCTTCAGGAAAACACGAGGATGGCTGCTGGGAGACTTTTTGTAGGGGAAAGAGGGGCAAAGCTACGTAAAGACTTCATATCCTGGAAGCTGAGCATTAACTCGCATTCCAACACCCTGAAGCACAGGCACACATCTTTATCATCAAAAAGACCAGCTGAAGAAACAGCCCTGGAAGAATGACATAATTAGCCAAGCGAAGCCAGCTGAGTGGGACAGGGTGATGTAACCAGCAGAGGAAGGCGAGTCCAACTAAACTCAGCCCGTAAACCAGTTTAAATCCCGAGTTAGCGTCAAACTGGTGCAGGTTAAATGAGGATAGAGTCTCCCTGCATTAAAATAACACCCCCAGGTCACGGCTAATCCACCATTTTTCCTCTCTGTGCTTCTAGCCTGACTTAACCCGATCCAGGGGGCTGGGAGATGGTGTGGGATGTAAACAAGCCTACTGCACAAATGTCCCACTGTGGCTGCTGTAAAGTGTCCTTACAGTTCCTTTTGTTTTTGTGGGAGCAGCAGCAGCAGCACAGGGAGGGGAAAAGATTCCGCATATGTAACCAAGCACCAGTCCCGCCCTGCAGCCCTACAGCTGGAAACACTGAGAGATCTGTGCAGCTATGGGCGTCTGCAGCCTGCGAGGCAAGGTAACATCGTGACCGCTGTCCTAATTCGATCCGATCACCATCACAGCCATTAAGCAAAGAATTTGTGAGGAAAACACACACATACACAGAGTGACCTACAAACACGGCCACCACATGATGATTATAATAACCTCTGTCCTGTCAGCGGTCATCGCCAGGCTTCACCCAAAACAGCTCAGATTTCATTTTAATTCTTCGAAACCAAACTCCGTTCATTTTGTCAAATACTTTAACAAACGCGTGCCTGCCTGAAGAGCACGCACGACAAACAGCACGACTTTAGTGTCTTTTCTGAGCTGCTTCCTGCCTCTCTTCAATTCGGCACCAGCAGCACGGGCTGTTATTAATCTCAATAAGCACTTATTCCACTTAAATGTCAACTTCTTGAATCTGTGCGCGCTGCTCGCTGCCGCCCACCGCCGTGTATTTATAGAGAAGGAACAATGTATGACTAACTGGCGAGACAGAAACTGAAGCCCGGAGGGGAACAGGGAAGCCGAATTCACCAGCAGAGCTGCAAATGTAGCCTGAAAGCAGGAAAAGCGACACATGCGCTGTGTGAGTGTGCTGGCATTCAGTCCTCCCACACGGGACACGGTGCTGTTTGGGTGCATGGCCACGCTCAGCTGTGCTGCAAGACAAGCACCAACAGTCTCACACACACAAACACACACCTTGTCTGCCCACGATCTCAGCCACATGCTCGGAGCTGGGCACCGGGACGCACTCCGTCATGTTGACGCTCTTCTTCCGGGGCTCCTGGCCGTTGTCGTACAGCGGGTTCTCGTCGTTGTCCAAGCCGAGCAGGGAGAGCTGGTCCAGGGCGATCTGCAGCGCTCTCTGGTCGTCCAGCGCGTCTCCCTGGACGCTGCTGTCGGCGAACAGCGAGCTGGGCATGTTTGCGGCTTCGCAGGGTTGCGGGTAGAAGGCAGAAAATAATACAGGAAGGAGGGCGAAGAAAGGAGAGGGGAAGAGAGGAGGAAGAAGAGGAGGAGGAGGAGGAGAGGGGAGAGGCACCGGAGCCGGTTCTCAAAGACAACTGGTCAGTGCAAAGAAACCAGTGCGGCTGAGGAGGGGAGGGAAAGCAGCGCAAAGGAGCCACAGTAAAACCATCCACCCCCTTTGGTTTCCAGGTCGAAGCTGGACGTCCCGGTTCGAGCCGAGCCGTGCTGCTGCAGGAAAACGCGTGTTTATTCCACAGCGGTAATAATCCGTGCTGGCTTCCCCTCAGCTCCTCTGTTGCTTCTGTCTGAGTCTTTGCAGAGCCAGACAGAGAGATGTGCGGGTGACGTCACCGCCTGGGCAGGGGCGATGCGGTGCCGCGGCTCGTTTGCATATCCGGGATCCGATTGGCTGCCCGCAATGACTGGGCGGGCCCGCTCGTAAAGGCACGCCCACCTCTTTGTTCCCAGTCTCGCTCTTTGTCTCTTTCCCGGTTCGCGCTGCTCAGGCCGGCTGGCAGGAAGTGGAGCTGTTCACGCGTTCATCACGCATCACATGTGTTCTTACCCCGAGGATCTCTCCAACCTCGGCCGCTCTTCCACTCCAGTCAAGATTCTTCTTCTTCTTCTTTTTTCCCCTTTATTATGACTGCGGGGTCAAGTTAAACTGTAAATAAAAGATGGACAAACACAGCCACCTATGATGTCATCTATTAACCTCAGTGTTAACAGAGCCAACATAATTCTCTCACCTCACGTCATATCTGTGTGCAGCATATTTATACAGTGCCTGAGTACTCTGTGTGTGTGTGTGTGTGTGTGTGTGTGTGTTTTCATATTTTAGTAAGGACCAACAGCCCTCATGGGGACCAGGATTTTGGTCCCCACAAGTTTGAAGGCATTTTTGAGACTCAAAATGTGGTTTTAGTGTCAGGGTTACAGTTGGGTTATGGTTAGGTTTAGGCTACAGGTTAGGGTTAGGCATTCATTTTTCATGGTTACTGTTAGGGTAAGGGGCATTATGTCAATTAGATGTCCCAACAGGATATGAATACCCAACGTGTGTGTGTTATCTGTTTGTTTGTGTGGTTGAAATACAATTTTTAGGTGTGCACAGCCAACATCGTTATGTTTTCTCTGTGATTTTGACCCGTTCCACTTCCTGTTTATCCACATGGTACAGAAAGTGGCTGCAGTTCTGCAGGGGTGAGGGGGCACTTGCTAATCCTCATTGTTTTGGAGTGAATAGAGCTAAAGAGCTAAAATAGTTATTTCCATCTGCTTCTTGACAAAAAATCCACATTTTATTTTAGTTTTTGCAAATTCATCATCAATAATGCGTCTGAACTGAAATAAAATCATCCTTGCAGTGAAGCTGATTTCGCCTCTGATGCCTCAAATAAAAATGGAGAATACTGTTTAAAAAAAGGTTTTGTGGTCCATAATACTCACAGAAAGGTATTTTACTGCATTAAAAATGATTGTTCTCTCTTCTATCAAAAACACAATGACGATTTAGTTCTGAGAGCTGCAGGAGCTCGAGAGCGCCCCCTGTGGAAGTTCACTGGTGATGGTGTGTTTGGTAATCGTAGCGTTTGAGCCACAGGTGACCTGATTATAACAGGAGCCTTTGGAACTCACCAGTTTCTGCCTGATTTTACTAGTGACAGTTAAAAATAACAAAACTCTGTTTGCTGTGGACGTCACGACGACGACACTGTTCACAGCATTAGCATCTATTTGAGTTTCCGTCGTTGCAGCTTGGACATAGAGTCAGTGCGTGCAGGTTTCGTATGAGCGCTGTGAGGGTCTGGGGGTCCTTTTGAGTATTTCGTCTTTGTAACGGAAAACAAAAAAGAGATTCAGATTCAAACTTTGTCAATCATGCACATATTTTTACTTTGGGATTCTAATAATTTACGTGTCGGTGACGAGTCTGAGTGAAGGTGAGGACGGGCATCGTTATTTTAAAATGAGAAAATCCTCAGCAGCACTTCACTGTGTCTGTGTGCTAATGTACAAGAAAATGCACATAAGAGCTGCGTCACAAAGTAGGAGTTAAGCAGCCATCAGATACTTTTATACATTTTTCGAGGAGTTTGGTCACAACCATATTTCTACATAGCAGATGTGTCTGTGAGGGTCGGGAGGCTGTATTAGATGAACTAAAGACGTCACTCAGTCCTGTGTGGACTCATATCATCTGTGCTGCGCCGTGTCAGCATGTGTCCCCAAACAGATCAAATACTGTAACCTGACAGAGGTAAACCTATAAGCAGTCTGTCATACATCATCAGGTTCATCAGAGACCTGAACCCGCCTATGTCTCGGTAGCATTTTACAGCACGGTGTTATAGTGGTGTACACTGATACTCAACTGTATTCTCTGAATTTCAAATATTTGTGTCCTTCACTTTTTCTACTTTTTAAATAAACTCCAGTATAAAAACCATATTTGGTAACATGAGATCAGTGCAGTGCTGACAGCGACACGTCGGAGCGTTTTTTGACCCCTGCCTCTTTTTTTCAGTTGAGCGCGGCATCATGAAGCTGAAAGGTTAAGAGCACTGCCGGGCGATGAGGTGGGAGAGGCTGGTAGATGGTGGAGGCGGTGGACCGGTGGGTGGGGGCTGTTCGGTCAGGGGGCCTTTTGACCAACACAAAGGGGATTTCAAGCCGATTCAAAAACCGTTGAGACCAGAAGCATTTTGCTTTGTCACCTCACTCCAGGAGCACAATGCCAATGCTAATGAGGAGGAGCCGGAGGAGGAGATGCGATGGGATCCTCTTGTTGATATTTGACACCTCAGCTTCCCCCTCACCATTCATCTCGTTCCGATTTTCTTCTTTCCTGCATACAATAATGCGTTTCATACTTTCTTAAATCCTCGACTACATCTGTGCATCTGCACGTTTCCGATTTCGAGTCGAGCACACGTGCACCGTGCGGGATTTATCAAATGTCTCTTACATCATCCCTTCCTTTCTGGATCTGCGTTGCTAACTCATCCACCGAGTGCAGAATCAAATATTTATCTGTTTGTGGCTAAGCTGAGCTGTTGTATTTGAATAAAAGGCCTGCATTGCTGCTGGCTGCACCTAACCCTGATATGTGGAGAGCATTCCAGAAACATGAAACCCTCCCCGCTCTGCTCCGCTCTGAAGCCTCGACTCTGTTCGTTGTAGAGAAATGACCCAGAGCAACGCTTCTTGCAGCTGCGTTTATCTACATTTCCCTCTCTGCTCGTGTTCATTCTTCTGTAAAATTCTCCCTAAGCTTTGGAGGTCCGAGGAAATAAAGTGCCACTGAAATAAAGTGCCACCGCACGGGCCCTCAGTTTGCCCCGCTGCTCTTTCTTAAACCCAGACGGACACCGATCGCAGCATCGCGGCTGATCTTTGTTGTTGGGTATTAGGCGTTAGCCAGCTGCTGCTTAGGGGCGATTACCCGTATGCCTTTTAATGAGAGGAAGAAAAGCTTAGCCCGCTCTAACCCGGAGAGCGACGGAGACAGACAGGGCTTAGCGATTGCTCTGCCAGTCACTGCACCGCAGCTACAGGGTTGCAGACACAGACGCTGGGTCACAGTAAGCAGTAGGTCACAGGATACAGAGCAGCCTGTCGGCGCGCCGCTCCTCGCTCCGGCACTCTGACCTCACGTGCGCGCGTACAGGATGTTAACGAGGTAACGCAGATCACAGCGCTGCGCTAATAACAGACCCAGTGTGGCTGTTCCAGCTACAGTGTTCAAAGGTCACTCCACAGCCCTGAAAATAAAGTCTTCTTCACCAGTGGCACCTTTATTTCAAACATCATCAGCCCACCCACAGATATGGAGGGTGTAGACATTGTTCTCCACCAGGCTCAGTGAGCAGTTATCACCTTGCTTCGGTTGTACTTGCTTTTAAACACCATGGTTTGGTTGGGTTTCGGCACCGCTCGGTTCAGGTAACAAAAGGTGATAGTTTGGGTTCAAATCCACTCTCACACAACGCTAACCACACCTGAAACCCAGCATGTATTTAACTTATCAAGGTATTTACCACCAGGTCTACACACTTCTGCTCCTGCCTTTTTGACGAGCAGATATTTGAGCCTGGTGATATTTTATGCAATAATTTGTACTTTTATGGCACACAGACTGACATATTTATGTATAAGAGTAAATTCTTCTGTCTGTCTGTTAGACATCAGCGGGGCCTTTGTTTGGGCAAGTCTTCAGATTAAAGCTGAAGAAGATGAAACTTCCAGAACCAAACTTCCATCTGTTTACTTTGGATGCCCATTCACCTCATTGTCAGGTGAATGTGTAAACCACTACACTATGGAGCCTCCTGAAAGCTACACCTTTGTAATCTTAGTCTTAATCTGTTTGGAGTGGATGACAACTGGCTGAGCCTGTCTATTGGGTGGAGGAGGTCACCTGTTGATGATATCAGAACTCAGGTGTTCACCTGAGCGTTCAAACCCCAAAATACCACAACAAGAGTTGAAGGATTACTTCCGTGCGTCCTTGGAGCATGCTGCACATTCCCTCCGATCCACACGTTGGTGTTCTGGTCCGGTCGTGGTGACATGTTGTGCGCTCACTGCTGGTTTTAAAGGCTGATGTGTGACTGTATGCTGCAGCTGTTTGTGAGCACAGCTGTGACGGGAGACGCTGTGGCTGAATCTGTGATGCTCTGCGTGTCCATCGTGCTGCCATTTAAACCTGACACGCGTTTCCATCACACACAAACCTCCTGCATGTCATCAGTGCTGCACCCATTAAAGCCCAGTGTGTCACAGCTAGAAACGGCTGAAGCCACAGCGACGGTCAGAATCGCAGACACAGCCGGGCCCGAAGGCAGCAAGTGAAAGAGCTGCTTTTTCTTAAGACACTCTGTGGGAACCTGCAGACACCGAGCAGCTGTGCAGTACCTTATTCTAATTAATAAACTGTATTTGTCATTTTGAGGAAGAGACTGGGAATCTGTCGTATGTATAGGGAAACGTCAGACTTTCCTAACTTTGTAAATTTAAATGAAACATCAAAAACTAAACTATCAAGTTTATAAACAAAACAGGACCGAGATATTTAACATTAAAATCAATCAATTCATAATAATGGATTTGATTTTGTTTGCACTTGTCTCATTACAGCTCAGTGTCGAAGTCTCTACTTTACTTTGTTGCCATTTAAAGACACGCCCATTTTCACTTTCTCCACACCTTCACAGTCACACTTTTACATTCTCAGTAGTACCGACAGAGGAGGACGGGAAAAAACACACTTTAGTACAGAGAAAACAGAAGAAGAAGATCTGACACACCCTGTGTGATTACAGACTTTAGCACAGAAGACGAGGGATACAAGGAAAGGTGAACACAAAGGTGGGAAAAAGAACAAGGAAGCAGAAATAAAACAGAAAACCCAGCGAGGATCTCATCTGTAAAATAAACACGACCTGAGGATAAAAAACAATCCAAGAATCAATATTTAAAAAATATAAAAACACCAGAGAAGTTAAATATAATATCAGGAGCCAGAGATAATACAGAGCAGAGCTGACAAGAGACAAATGGAGTGGAATAATATTAATAATGGTGACAGAAACGCGTTCGGTAAGCAAGAAGAACAAAGAGCTCATCAACAAGCGTTACACTGAAGTGTGTGAGAATCTACGGTGTGGCTGAAGGGGTGTGTAAGCTGCTGTAGGCGATTGGATGATTGCACACCTGAAACCACTCCTGTAATCAAACACAGAGAGGAGGCCTGACAACAGGGAAGAGAGTTAATGTGGTGAGGGGTGAATTTGAACCAAGCGCAAGCTTTTCACAGACCTAATAGCTAACCTTAACCACAATGGCCCCCAAACAGGACATGAACCAAGGTCTTCTCACACAGCTGCCACCCCTCCAACCTTCTAATGCACCTTTTATTTAGCACCATTATTTCTTGGCATCCAGTCCTGAGATTCGAGGCACCGGTGCCAAAGCCGACCTTGTACGGCTGCTGAAATCATACAATTAAAAGCATTTCAGCCCTTTTTCTTGGAACGTGGAATTTCTACTGAAGCCAAAAAGTTTGACCAATAAATTAAAAAAGCCATGCAGGTGGAGCGTTACACAACTCACGGGTGGTGAGGTAGAAAGTTAAACCCTGATGAGGGGTTTGCGCCTCCACCGCAGGATGTCAGGCTGGGCTGAAGGAGCAGATTCCCGATTTGACGAACCCTCCCGTGGGTTCACCTGTAGAAGCTTTTGGAGTTTTGATAAAAAAACATGGCATCTCATTTCATTGTTATGCAGACGACTCACAGATTTACCTTTCAGTGGCAGGTAAATCTGTGAGCCCTCTGAAGGGTTTACTAGATTGTTTGGAGGATGTTAAGGCATAGATGGCTTTAAACTTTCTTAATATAAATGAACAGAAAACCGAGGTCATTGGGTTTGGTCCCTGTGACCTCTACGATTTTGGCCCTTTAGAAATTTATATTTTATTTTATTTTATTTCATCTCCAGCTGCTTGCAAAAGTGAAGCCATTCCTCTGTTTCAGAGACTTTGAGAGAGGCGTTCATGCCTTCATTTCATCTCACCTCCACTTTTGTAATGGTTTTTATTCAGGAGTCAGTCTGTCATCGGTTAGCCGAATGCAGCACGGTTACCCCATACTAGCATCCTTACACTGGCTGCCAGTTAGTTTTTGAATTGATTTTAAGATTTTATTATTCGTTTTTAAGGCGTTGCATGAGTTAGCACCCTCATACCTTTCCTATCTTTTGAACAGGAACTGTCCTGCAAGCTCACTGAGGTCTGCGGATCAAATGCTCCTGGCTGTCCCGAGGTCCAGATTAAAGCACAGAGGAGATCGGGCCTTTGCTGTGACTGCTCCTTCACATCAGGACCCGTCTGAAAACCCGTCTTTTATTCCTTGACTTTTAAATCAGAATGAGTTTGTACTGCTTTTGTTTGTTTTATTTCTTACGCAACATTTTATGCTTCTTTTTATGTTTTTATCTCTTTTGATTATTTTTAATGTACAGCACTTTGGTCAACAGTTGTTGTTTTAAATGTGTTAGATAAATACATTTGACTTTGACTCTGTTTTAGTCACGATGGCTGGAGCCGAACTAAACAGTGAACGAGCTTTAAGGAAGGACGAGAGAGCAACGCCACAAAGGAAAAAGGTTTGCTCAGTTTTTTTTATTTTCATGATCGTTAGAAGCCAAAATTAAAGACTGACTGAAATCCAATAAATCTCACAGTCCTGCCATGATGGGACTAAATCTGTGTTTTGATCTTCACCTCTAACACTGATAGCATTAGATTATAAAGAATTGATTCTGTGGTATTTCGTGTCATTTATAGTCTCGCCGTAGGACATTAAAATACAAGCAGGAAGCTTCCGCCGTGTTACAAACAAACCGCATCACCTGAAGCTATGTGGGGGGAGAAAATAGAAAAGCAGGAACCTTCATTAAATCAAAGGTGGGTGGCAAACGGCGTGCTGTGTAACAGACAGAGAGGAGGAACAGCAGAAAGCAGACACAGATGGAGGTGGAAGGGTGCAGCGTGTTCATGTGGTGTAGAGAGGGGCCGGCACGTAGCGCTCGTGCACGCACGTACACAAACGAGGTGGTTCCCAATTAGCACTGCAGACATGTTTTTCTCCTTTTGTGATGCTCTGAGAGGTAAGTTGTCTGTCTGTGGCAGGTTGCAGAGACTGTGTGTGTCTGTGTGTGTGCCACAGTCTGTAACCTAATCCACATTCAAGGTTAGACAAAGGAAAATGGGACAGACACATTTTTACAGTAGAAAGTCTCCTTTCTGTCTCTTCCTGTGCACACGGCTGAAGTAAACGCGTCTCTGCTCTCATCATGTGGTATTAATCATCACCTTTCATCCCAACACAAACCAAAACACACAGGAACCCCGTGAAGGAGCCGAGGCCTGCGAGGCGAGGGCTGGCTCTGACGTCTTCGGCGGGACAAAGTAGTTTTTAAGTCGGCGTCATTTGTGCGTGTCACTCGGGGAGATGACAGGTGACAAAGGGAGTGAAAACAGGAAATGCGGGATTCGTTTTCCCTCTTGTTGCTGACAGGTGGAGAGGTAAAGGTAACTGAAGGTGGCTGTGACTCATCAGCATGCAGGTAATCTCTTTCGTTTTTTTCCCTGCACTCCTGATGCAGCTGCAGGAATGCTTTGCCTCCTCGTGCAGCTCTGAGGCGACCGTGGAAATGGTGCAGGCTGCTGCTGCGACTCGATCCGGAGGTGCGGATGCAGCGCCGTCTGCCTCTCCCTCCCTTTTCTCCTCCTGCCTCCTCCCATTTCCATCTTCTCCTCCTCTCATCCCTCTCTCCCCAATCTGCTTCCCCCCCACGCCTCCCTCCTCTCGTCTTCCTTACATCTCTGTATCTCCTCCCTCCCCTGTTCGTCCTGACACACTGAACTGAAGTGGCACTGCTTTCCTGCGCTGTGATTGGCCGCCTGCCAGACGCTGGGTGAGCCAAGCAGCACAGCGGCAGGGCAGCTGGAGCCGCCAGCACACAATGCAGCACAACACACCGCTCCCCCTCCTCCTTCTCCTCCTCATCCTCAGCCTCCTCCTTCATCATCCCACCTCCCCCTCCTCCACAGCCAGCCACAGCCCAGCTCTTTGTCTCTTCCTCCCTGCCTCTCACTCTCCTCTCAGTAGCTGACCAGCTCACGCTGGCTCGTGAAAAAGCCCCACTTCCACATTCTGCCTGTTTTTGGTTTGTTTTTTTGGTAAAGAAGTCATGTTTTTGCTTTAAATGAACAATCGTCTCTGTGGCCTGAAACAAATGTCCAAGCCCAGAAAATAAAACCTCTCAATGACCGTCCGTTACACTGTGATAAGCGGCTTCCTGCGGTGGTGCAGATATTCTTGTCAAAACCTCTTTCAGTCAGTTTGAGTTCCTAAAGTCTCCTAAATGTGAAATAAGAGCCCACAGCAGGAAGCGTTTTGTGTCATTTAATCGTGGTCGCTATCTTCCCTTCTTTCTTTTCCCATGCTAACCTGCCAAAGCACTTTTTCACGTCCCACTCACTTTTTCCACGCTCGGCCACGATTTCGTCCCTCCGTTAAAATCTTGATCACGGGTTTTTCCCTTTTTAGCAAACATCAGCTTCTCTAAACTAAGTTTTCAACACTGACCATGAATTTTCCATAAACCTAACCTCAGAGTATCTTTAAACCATCTCTGTGATCTTTCCCTGACTCTGTGAGAATACTTTACCCCGACCTTAAAGGGGCCGTGTTCCCTGTTTCAACAACATATTTGGTTTCTTGGACTTACTGGATTATCCTAGGAAGGATTATTTCAGACTCTAATAATCCTTCTTTGCATTATACCTTGCCTTCGTCACACCTCTCAGGTCAAATTCTGAAAAAGGTGTTTTTAGCTCCTCCCCCTTTAAGCCAACTTTTGCCCTTATTTGCTGGGTTTTGTAAGCAAACATTTTGACCAGCAGGTGGGCGGGGCTTCTGTGCCTTATACGACCGTTTGGACAAACAGACAACAGTGTGAAACTGAATGTTTTGAGCAGTCTGAAGCATAAGCCTCTTTGATCCTGAAGTCAGAACGAAGGAGCACCAGTTTCCACCTCTACAGAGCCTAATCACTTCCTGTCTAATCCCCCCATCACCTCCACCCCCCATGAATGCTCGCTGGTCAGGAAGCGCAGCAGGAAACCCCTTCCCTCTTCCTTCTGCCGAATGAATATACTGGGCCCGTGTAAAAATGCTGATCTTTCTGAGAGGTTGCGCGTCTTCCCCTGGCTCAGCAGAATTTAGTGGCCAATACTTATGAATGGAAAAGATGGTTTAAAAAGCAGCCGTGCTGAAAAACAATATTTTTCTGGGCAGCTGGCCCTTTGAGATGACTTTTCTTCATGCTCAGTGATGGATTAGTGTTTTTACAGTGAGACAGATAAATGGTTCTGCAAATGCATATAGTGCCTGATTGAAGCTCTGATCTGGCCACGGCTGTTTCATCCAATTCTGATATGATGGAGAGGTATAATGTCTTTCTGCTGGTTATATACAAACCTGTGAGGGTTTTTATTGAGCTGAGATATCAGCCTGTGCGTGCACAGAACTGAAGACCTTTATATGGAAATAATGTAAGCTAAATGTATATGGAAAAAAAGTGAAATTAGAAGTACAGATGCATCTGAGATCTAACCGTGAGCAAACATCAGCATCCGTGTCAGCGTGAAGGATCGTGGCTGCTGATGAGAGCTGTGGGATTTATGGGCCTGTGCTCTCCAGATCTGTCGACATCACCTTCTGCTGTTCCATGTGAGGGAGGACATTCGGCACAAACCAGCTGTGTTACTGTGGGCTCCATCGTGTCACCGCGCACAGCTTTTTTTGGTCACACCAACACAGTTGATCCCACCGCACGTTCTACTGAACATTTTTACAGCCTGAAACTTTGTCCTCTTCTCCAAAGTGAACTTCAGTTTGAAGGATGACCGTTTAAACATTCTGGAGGAGATCCAGCATGCATCATATAGCAGCATGTGAGCAGAAAATGGGGCTTCGGGGATTGAGCCAAAATCAGCTGCACTGAAAATAGTCCAAAGGTGCACAAGAGGAGCTTTGAGCTCCTCGTCTAACAATAAATGGTACCTTGGGCGAGGAGGGGATTATTTTCCCTGTCATTATCGTCATGTAGCATGAAGAATGCTGATGAATGGTGAGTGTCTATAGTCAGATTTCAGAGAGCAGCACATGTAATTCTTTGTATTGGTTCTATAGCAGACTTCCCATAAATGTGACGTACAGCAGATACATCTCACTCTTTGACTCCATCATTGTCATGTTACGCCGCACGGCTAAACGTGGCCTAGCTCAGGCTGAAGACGAATGAGGGACAAGCAGCACCATAGAGATGAAACCTCACTAAGATTCAGCGGGTCGCTGAAGTTGTTAAGTTTCAAATTCCACTGGCTGTAGCTTTAAAGATCCTATCAGCACTAAAATACAGCTGCTGGCAGACTGAGTGCAAGAATGTCTGTATTACTTAGAAAAAAGCACAACCCAGCTCAAGTGTTATTCTTAGAGAGCCAAAGCACATTATACACCAACTAAAGTAACTCTGTTAGAACTGGTGCTGGCCTTAAAAACCCCACACTGGTCAAGGTCTGATCCTGAATCCCCCTTCCTCAGCCAGAGAGCTGCAGGCGTTCCTATATAAACATTAGATCATGGTTTGTGCCTCGCACTGGGTGGGGCTGCCTGCCTGCCTGCCTGTCCTGCTGCATGCAGAGATGAAGGGATGGTGGGATGGATGGATGATTGCTCCAGGCTAGCTGGCAGTGATGGTACATTACAGACACGGAGATGGAGAATGGCTTCTGAGTGATGTTTCCATGGCGGAAATCAGATCCTAATGGACTGGAGAATGGCACCACTGGGCAAGATCCAGTAGAGCTCAGAGACTGCTGTTAGTCTCAGAGAACAGAGCCTGCCTCCATTAGTCTGTGATGGAGATAACACACAGTCAGCTGTAATGTCTCTTTGGCGACACCTTAAATCACAGTGGAAAGGTTACTTATGATTGTTTTCACTATTTAGACAGTGTTATTGCCCGGTATTAGACATCTATGATAACGACAGCAGTCAGAGATTTGCACGACAGTGATAAAGCTCATAGTTTATCTTCTGCAAGAATTGTGTGGTCACAGATATTAGTGTTATAAACAAACATGCTTGTTTGTTACAGACGACTGTGTTTGTTTTTCCTACTATGAAATTAAACTGTTCATAAGTTTTAAATGACATTTAATGAATTATAGAATCATTCATTATAAATTAATTGTAATTTTTACTGCAGCATCTACGTAGGTGTTCAAAGACGCAGTGCTAATGATCACAATGAGACTTTCCAACCGTGTGAGCTGAATGCATTCAGCCAGCCAAGTGTGTGATGTGCTTCATCACAGCCTCAACGTGGACAAAAAATAACTGTCTTCTGAAATTTGTCAGAATTTTCTTTTTTTACTTTTTCACGTCCCACTCACTTTTTCCACGCTCGGCCACGATTTCGTCCCTCCGTTAAAATCTTGATCACGGGTTTTTCCCTTTTTAGCAAACATCAGCTTCTCTAAACTAAGTTTTCAACACTGACCATGAATTTTCCATAAACCTA
>VUQG01020079.1:0-11239 GCA_015106755.1 Etia nguti
CTTCTGACTATTCCACGGACCCGTTTGAAAACGAAGGGGGATCGCGCTTTTCAAACTCCAGCTCCAATACTGTGGAACAGTTTACCTCCCCCGCTACGCACCATCGACTCTGTGGCTTCTTTTCAAAAAACAGCTTAAAACACAGCTATTTAGACAGTCATTTGGGTAATGTTCGTGTGTAATATGCTGTTTTATTTGACATGCTTTTATAATTATTGTTTTATTTGATATGCTTTTATACTTCCTTTATATTGTTATATTGTTTTGTTTGATATGCTTTTACATTCCCATGTGAAGCACTTTGTAATAGCTTTTTTGTCTTAAAAAGTGCTATATAAAATTTTTTTACTTACTTACTTACAATCCATCAGACGGTTGTTAAAGGAGACTTGTTGTGCTCATTTTCAGCTTCGCATTTTAATTCTTGGACTTAACCAAAGCAGCTTTGGATGATTCACGTTAAACGTAATCCTTACTTATCTTATACCGGATCTCGGTGAAGCTCCTGAGTTCACGCACTATCTAAATTAAGCTGTTTTAGCTCCACCCCCTTGAAGGCCATGCTTCCTTTTAGCCAGCTTTCTTCTGATTGGCTGCCTCTTGCAAACAGAGAGTTTCGATCAGCAGATGGACAGGGTTTGTGTTTTTCACAGCCATAAATTGAAGAGCTGGCCATGTTAAATATGAGCATGCACGGGATATATAACAGAAAATAAGAAAAAACGGAGTGGCCACAACGCCGACAAAGTCTGACTCTTTTTGGAGCTCGAGGAAAGCTAGAGTCAGTCGGAGGGCATGAATAAATTAGCAACCCATCAAACAGCTGTTGAGATATTCCAAAATGGTGGACTTACTCCACCATAGACAGACACCGTCATCCCTAAAGCCAAGCCTCTAGCATGGCTACAAACTGTATTTTAACCAAGAGCCAACAGGATTGGCTGACTGTCATTTCTTCATATTATCTCTCTGTCATCCCTCTATCTCTTAACCTCACTCGCTTTCCTGTTCCTCACCTCTAATTTCACTATCTAAATTTCACCTCTTAAAATCTCTCACCCCCCCATCTCTCGCTTTCATTGATCCTTAAACCTTAACCCCTCTTTCACCCTTCATTAGTTATCTCTGCACTCTAAACTGAATAATGTACTTCTATATTCTAACCCACTCTGTCTTAAACCTCCCTCCCTCTTTCTTCTCACCTGTCCCCGTATTAATTCTTTCCTTGCTTCATGCTACCCTGTTTTCTTCTTCCTTGAGCCTATTCTAACCCTTCATCCCTCCATCCCTTTCACCCCCTTTAACCTCGACGAGTGTTGGAGATGATATCTCATCTTTGACACTGGGAGTTAACCGTCTATTCTCCTGGTTGACCAGATAACAGATAGCGCACAGGGAAATGCACACATTCACACATTTAAGCCTGAACATAGAACGTGTGAAGGAAAACACACTGTACCAAAATGCGAGGAGTGTCTTAGAATCAAAGTTTTACCTGCACAGATATTTGATAAGGAAACTACTGAAAATAAATTCAAAATAATTTGAACTCGAATAAATTCACATTCCTTTAAATGCACTGAAAAGGGATTAAAAAAATACAGCTGCAAGACAAGACACGAGACGAGATATGAACTGCAACTTCACTGGCTGGTGGAGGCAATTCTGAAATTCTGTTAATGACTTAAGCTGCACACTGGAGCAAGTTTCTCTGTTAAATTACAGTAAAGTGCTGGCAGCTACATATGCCGGTGTTATTTTACGGTGTAGCTACTGTAAAAACATGAATGTAAGCTGTGGGGAATCAGCTGGACACTGTCAGCTGTGTGTTTTGTTTTTGTGGTGTTTCTACTCTTATCACCATAAACAGGTTTTTAATGTGACGTGTGTGAAATTTAATTTAATTAATTTAATTGTGACATTAGTTCGGGATACGTTTGCTTCTGTATTCATTTCTCTGCTTTTGCTTTTATGGATTCTTCCTTTTATAATTTATTAATGTACTGGTTTACCAGATGTATTTATTTAAATACATATATTCAGTTATATATTATTTCTGCTTTGCACTTGCCTCACATTATATTTATTGCTGTATACATATTTCTATGTATATGGCAGGATTCAGAAGGAGAACAATGCAGACAAACTACATAAATAAATATTAGTACACATTTCCCCCAAAATAAGGGAAAGGTTAATGACGAAGTAAATAAACATGAATGTAAATACATGCATAAGCAAATTAATGAATTTAATTCATGGCTAAATTCAGTTTGAACAAGATTTTGCGCATAAAGACTGAATTTTGAAGTGACTGATTTATTTATGTATTTCTGGTCATTTTGATTCTGAAATAATAATGCGGACAGGACACTGCAGGCTGCTGTACTGCATTCCTGATGACAGTCTGTAGATATGAGACTCGGAGGTCCGGGATTTGTATAAATAGCTCCACAAAGAGACGAGCAAACCTGTAGCAGAGCAGAAAAGTGGAAGCTTTTACACAAACATCTTATCCTGCAGTTGCTGCATTCAGCCATCCATGACTAGATGGATCAAACTGAGAAACAAAGGTCTTATCACATGTGGACAAAGTGATGAGGGAGCACCTTGTGCTGCGGTGATTTTCAGGGAGGGGTGGGCCTGGGGGGGCTTGCTGCCATGCTCAGTATGCAAATGTGACACCACCAACATCTCTCGTTTCTCAGCCCAAATAAATTAGACTCTCAGCAGTGATAATATGCATATAGTCCGCCTTCATGCTCCATTATAATTAACTACTGCTTGATAACCCAACACCCATCCACACTACACGCACAGATACACACATGCAGCCACACACAGTGCCTGGTAAATAATAATAACCATTATTACGCCTGCCATTATAATGCTTTATTGGAGGTAATTTACATAACTCTGCAGAGAAGGATAAGGAACGAGGAGTGCTGGGCAAGCAGGAAAGCACTCGCCTCGCTCAGCTGGCTTCTCGGAGCCTCTGGAGTAGACAAGATGTCAGAGGGTGAGGGGACCTTCTTTATAATCTGTGCTGCAAACTTAAAGAGGCTCGGAAGCAATACAGAAAATGCAATTTGCTTCACGCTTTTAAAATTGAACCGAAAAGCTTAGAATTTGATGAAACGTAAGTAAATAACTCGTGAATGTGCTTTTTATTTACAAGACCTCACAGTGGAGGTCAATTATCTTCTCCGTCCCAGAGGTCTCTGTACAAGGGCCGGCTTTTTTCCCCTGATATTAAAACACAATTCATTTTTAATCTATGGCACATTCATCAATGAGAGTGGGGCTGGTACTTCACTAACAGTCACCGGCTCGTCATAACCAGCCTCTTATCCGCTCTTAAGAGCGTTGATTGGATGAGGAAAAATGTTACTTTTGGCTGGAGGTTTTCAGATCACATCACGGCTTGTGACGGAGATTTAAAATTCTTTTTAAACTTCTCTGATTCATGTGGTTAAGGATTGTTTTGGTCTTACAGCTGCGTAATTGTAATACTGATCGTTAGAGTGGAAACAGCCTCTACTATAATAACATAAATACTGACAATGAGCTACTGTACCATCTTACAGCTGTCTGTGATGGCAAGATGTACATACAAACTGAGTGGTGTGGTTGTTACTTCAGTTAGACGTCGACTGTTGTGGATTCGGGATGTGGTTTGTTAAAGTGTTTAGCCAGCATGAGGACTGAGTCTTGTACCTACCAATCACCTGTGACAAGCACTCATCTTTACGTTGATCGTGAAAACACAGCAGCATTCCCGCAAACGTGTGGAGCAGGTATTAAAGGACTCATAGCAAAGGTTGAAAGAATTGGGAAGCTGGGCAAGCAGGTAAGCACTTTTCATGGAGGTGAAGATGAAAAGTGAACTACCTTCAGAGTGAAACCCGCAAAAGGGAAAGGTGGTTTTATGGTATAAATCTACAGTAATCAACAGGAGATTAAAGTAGGAATAGCAGAATAATGCTAACCAAAAACCTGGCAGTGTTCATCTTTTTCTTTACTACGAGTAATTCAACATTTCTTACTGCAGAAGCTGCTGTTGTGGCTTTTAGCAGGTACACTATAACAGTTCACACTGGCAAATGTAGCTGCCAGTACTTCACTGTACGTTAAAGTTATAATTTGCATCATGTCTTGCTCTGCTTCATTATATCATTGGATTTAAAATGTCATTACTTGATCTTGTTAACTTTTTAGACCTTTTAGATGTCTGTGTAAATGCATACGCATTCTCTGTACTCATTTTTTAAGGAGGTACAGTCAAAGTGACCTTTGACCACCAGATCTAGTCGGTTCATCCTTGAGCCTAAGTGAACACAATTAGGAGAAAATAATAATCAGAGACATTCCTGAGATACTGTGCTCACATGAATGGGATGGGACAGTGTAAAGCCCCAAAACAGAAAGCCACCAGCCTTGGCTGCCTCAAATATGGTGCAAAAAAATGAGTCAGCCAACCTGAAATTTTATTTCCAGACAAATTCCTCAGATCCAGTTTCTCATTTCTGGGGAAACAGAACTTCTTTTTGTCTTATGTGACAGTGAACCTTTGTGGTTGGGGGCAGGGTTAAGTATTAACTTCATCATACACCGAGTTGTAATTTTCTTACATTTCCAAGCATTTTATGTCGTGTGGAGCTTTGTTAATCTATGACTCACATTTTCTGGCCTTTTACAGACGAAACATTTAATTCAGAAAACAATCAAAGCAATGAACTGATTGTTTGGTGCAGCTGTAGACCGATGGCCTCGGGATTATAAATTCAACCTGACCGTAGGGAAAAAAACGCTTCAAGGTACAAAAATGTATTTTCTAATTTATTACTCTGTCAATTAGCAGTTAGGTGTTTTTTCAATAAACTCAACTAAACAACAAGTTGACTTTCACAATAGCTGAAATGAGTTTTCTCCCAATAATTGATTTGTTAATTAACTTTGTATTAGAAAGACCCTCAGCTCATAGTCACTCGGTTTATTGGGCACCAGCGGGTACACGGAGGATCCTGGCATGACATTTTATGACAGGAAAGACATTTAAAGTTCATTTCAGTTATTTCGTCCATCACCACAGATATATAACACATCAAACTTTTGGGATATGCTCCCCTTGCCCAGTGACAATGGGTTTATATACAGCATGGCGAGTGAGAATGTGTGGGGAACACCAGCCAGCCAGCGAATGACAAGGGATTACTGTGACATCCATTTGCATATCAAGAATTTTAAGCAGTGAGGGAGAATATATCAAACCCTCCAGCCTGCAAGGTCACTCAAATGATAGTTTTTTCTTCTCTTCATAATTTATTTTGCATATCATGCAGTATGGACACACTGTAGATTAAAAAGGCGGCTTTAGCATATCATGCCATCCCTGATAGGAAGCAGCTCCCACCTAGACTTCTCCTAGACACCATGCCACCACCACCCTCATCAAAACGGTTGAGGACACACACACACACACACACACACACACACACAACCACCCACCCAAACACACACACGCACAGAGACATCATCTTGATTGTTTTAAGACGAAAAGAAATGGCAAATTGCTGAAGCCTCTAATCCATTCCCAGTTATCATCGCTTTAATTTTTTTTTTTTTCATATCAATGGAAGCCACAAAGCCAACGGTTTGATAGCCGCTGTTGGCAAAAACAGCTAAAAATGAAAAGAGAGAAACACAAAAAGAACCGGCTTGGCTATCATCTATGACTAAGGAATTTATTCAGATTGACATATAAACAAGTCATTACACACTGAGAAGACTGTGTCAAATATGTGGAGTGAAAAATGTTGTGTCCAGTAATGAACTGTATTATCTCTAAGCAGGCACGGAGGATGAATGGAAATCTTCTGTTGTTGTTTTCTCTGTTTTTTATGTTAATATCGGTCTGTGGGAACAATAGTAATGACCGCAACAAAGACTGATTTGAATAAAATGTTTGAATAAATTAAGAGATTATTATCCCAAGGTTTAGTTCACAGAATGTGTGCGAAAAGGGAAATTAAAATTTTCATATCTAGGAATTACTGTATTTCAGACAAGAAGAATTCATCTTTTTTTAGCTTCCAAACATAATTAGCAAATTAATATTCAATGAAATTAGGCACAGGACTGCATGGAGTTTACAAGTAACAGACTGGCACTGATATATAGTGTTTTATCAACTTACTGTTATGGATTTCTGTGGTGTATGTACAGGGCGCTATAGGTGGAGCTATAAGGACAGGGCCCACTCTGAACTGAGATAAGAGCAGGATCACAATGTTTTGGGACAAAAAAGGACATAGAGAAAAACTGGGAGGGGTCAGAGGTCAGCTGAAAGGAAGGACAAATGACAGAACAGAAAAGTTTTCTGTGTGTGTGTATACGTGTTTACATATCTTTGTGGGGACCAAAAGTTGGAAGTTTACTATGCGTGTGGGGACCAACAGCCCTTATGGGGACAAAATGCCCGTTCCCACCAGTTTGAAGGCATTTTTGAGACTCAAAATGTGGCTTTACAATTAGGTCACGGTTAGGGTTAGGCTGAGGGTTAGGATTAGGCATTCATTTCTGATGGTTAGGGTAAGGGAAAAGCATTATGTCAACAAGATATCTTCACTAAGATATGAAAACAAGTGTCTGTGTGCGTGTGCGTGCGTCTGTTTTAAAAGGGCACAGCCCTCTTTCTAGGTCCTGCAATGCGATTTGATGTGTAAAATGAATGTTTGGCACAATATTTCTCACAAAACAGTCGATAATCCAGTCTCAAAAATGATCTGGAGATTAGGTATGATAAAAACAATCGCAGCTGCCCAAATTTCTGTGAGTAACAATCATAAATCTTTTACCTCTGCCTTCAGAATGCCAACGACTGATAGATGCTGTTGATTGTTTCGTGAAGAACTGATACAATTAGAAAAGTAAGAAAATAGTTACAAGTTCATAAGTTCCCAAAGTGTAAAGTGTAAGACAGCATGTTACTCAATGCTAACAGGTGTTTTTACCCACACAGAGCAGATTTAAAGGCTTCACAGTATCAAGTATCATTAAAGCTGAAGAGTCAACTTTGAAAAGCGTTACGTCTAACTCATCAGCACACGAAACGTGTTTAGGATCGACTCCACAGGCCCGTGCCGAATATCTCATATTTGCAAAAGTGACATTTTTTTTCCATTTGCATTTTGACATTAAAATGAATGAGCCACTTTAAACCTTCATAAAAACCCACTTCATGTAGAAATAATCTCATAGAGGTAACTATGATTAGCACAGAGGTCTTATGCTCAGCGACACAACTGGACCAACGGCCTAAAGCAGCTAAATTGTCAGATTAAAAACTCCAAACTTCTAGTTCCAGGAATGTCTAAAAGGTAAAACTGGGAGGAACAAGTGGAATGCCTTAACCTCTGTTTATTTCCATGCACACACTTCTTCTCAATATCCCCTGTCACATACATGGCGAATGTTTCATACGAACAGGAGCAGCGCTTGACAGTGACTCCACTCCAGCCGTGACGTGCAAGACAAAGAAGAAGAAGAAACAATGAAAAGATGGAGGGAAAAGAGTGAGAGATGCACGCTCTTCAGGAGGTGGAGAATGGAGAGGAGAGAGAGGGACTAGCAGGATTGTTAGTGGTGATGGAGAGACCATAGGAAGGGAAGGTGGATGGATGGAGGAAGGGAAAGAGGGAGGGAGGAAGGGGAGGTGAAGAGGAGGAGGAGGAGGAGGGGGAGGGGAGGGGAGGGGAGGGGGGCTTGACGATAAGAGAAAAATTCAGACCGGTCAAAGTTTCCTTTTTGCCAATCGTGCTCCTGATAAAGACAGCGCCTGCTCTGGAGCTGATAGAGGGGCTATCTCTCTCCCTTACTCTCTCACCCAACCCCTCCTCCTCACCCCCTCCCTCCCCCGTCTTCCTCACCCGGCAGTTAGTTTGTGAGGAGGAGAGGAAGAGGGAAAAAAAAAGAAGAAAGAAAGAAAGAAGGCCCGTATCAGTGCAGCATCATGGTGCTACCATCAACCAGCCACCACGCTGCAATTAATATCGCTCCAATTACTGTTAAAGGGACAAGGCTGGGACAGGACGATAATGAACACATCCTCTCTTCCCCAGCAGAGGAATTAAAACACACACACAAACACACCCGTAAACACACACTCGGCACTACATGCACAGACGTACATAAAACGTGTGCAGCTTGAAAAGGAAATAATGCGAGATAGTGTGGTAATCTTCTTGCATTGTTTAACTCATTGAAGACAACAGACAGAGAGAAATAAATAACCAAACAAACCTCGATAAGAGAGGAAATAAATAATAAAATTATGGCGATTTACTTGTTATCAGCTCTTAGCCGCGTGTGTGTGTGTGTGTTTTTGTTACGACTTGAATAAATTTTCCCCCGGCCTGTCACATCCACATCTCCCCTGCAGAACAACACAATGGACCCTGAAAGAGACTTGCGAGAAGTGACTAAAGAACGTCTGAATGCATACAGAGTTTGGCCGGTCCACTCAAGAACACGCGAAGAGCTGAAATGATGGTTAGTTGGTTGAAGTTTCTCAGCATCACCGTTGGAGGTCACTGGGACTGGCCAATCAAAGCAGCCGTGCTTTTAAAGCCAACTTTAGGCTTTATTAAAATCCAAGCTGGTGAGTAAGAAAAGAATTCACTGACTGTACAGCTGGTATTAAGGAGAAAAATGTCAATAAAGACCAAACCAGAGTTTTTTGCACCAGGCTGTAAATATCTTACTATAATATCTGCCCACAAACTCCTCCTGCATGTTCAGGAGCAACCAAACTGGGCACACAGGTACAGCTTAGGCCCTGACGACTCTTACCTGTATCAGATATTATGACATCATCATGTTGTCCACCTACCAACAGGCGAAAATGACCACACCTCTATGTGCCCTGCCCTATTATGTATTACATAAATTTTGATCTCTATGAAACCGTTTCTGACTATGAACCAATGCCATCGTAAATTACCATAAAATAAATTCAAGAGTAGTTAAGATCACTTCATCTGTCTAACGTTACAAACACTGACAAACATGCAGCTTCCAGAAGTGAGTTAGCGGGGACGCTTGTGGTGTTGAAGCTTTTAAAAAAAAGTCCACAACAACTTCAGAATTCCTCACTTTAGTGATGCGGACTTAATGTTACTGTCAATCGATGAAATAAAAAGCACCCCAGACTAATTTCAAACCAACTAAAAACAACTACAGACGCACATTTACAGTATCTGTAGTTGTGAGACTGACACCTTCGGTCACTGTTGACCTGTCCTGACCTTTCTATGTGTTATTTTGAAACAAAGAATTGTTCCTGTTTCTGAAATGTCTTTAAGGTCCGTGTTAGTCAGCTGTCACTCAGCAGGATTACAGATGTTCGGGGTCACTTGGTATCTGTCCAACTTTGGTATCAGATAACTTACTACTCATTGGGAAAGTTTTGCTGTATATTAACACACACACACACACACACACACACACACACACACACACACACACTGATGTCTAGTGACAGAGAGGATGACAGAAACTAGCGTGACTAAAATGGACTCACACATATGCTGACCTTCTTTATTGAGTTTAATGTGTAAAAGACAGTTGGGGGAATCAGCTAACATGTGCTGTGATAACAGGCCAGCTGATTACCAGCTGAGCTCAGAGGAATATGTTGATTACACTGGTTTATTTTTCTCCCTATAAAGCTTTGTTAGCACTGGCCGGTCTCTGGTGTCAGGTGGGTTTTCCTCCAAATTGAATTAATGATTCATAATGTTACTGTCATCGTGGGAAACAGCAGCCACTGAATCCTGTTACATATCAAAACGTCTTCTGTGAAAAAGGCTTGTTTAATTTATTGCACATTTGCATGACTGAATTTGAAAGCGAAGAATAACTGCGAAAAGCCCATTCACGACGGCCTTTTTGCGCAAGCAGTTACTGTCATTTCTGAAGCAAATGAGATATTTTTTGAGTGATCTGATTGGTTGAAACCTCCCGTGATGTTTATCTAACTGAAGAAAAACAACGGGACTCATCAGACCAAGAATTCACAGCTCTGTTGCAACTCAGTGATGGAAATCTTGCAAGCGTACTGACCTGGACCCCTCCACTGTAAAACCTCCTGCTCTTCCTCCCTTTCCTCTTCCTCCTCCGCGCCACTGTGCGTCGGTGCCTGCTCCTCCCCTTCGACGTCTTTATCATCCGGGCCTCCTCCTGAGTCCTGCGTTCTGGGCTCTAGATACACAACAGAAAGACTACCAATTAAAACAAACACCCTGATTGAAACCTGTGTGTGTGTGTGTGTACGTGTGTGTGTGTGTGTGTGTGTGTACGTGTGTGTGTGTGTGTGTGTGTGTCTGGAAGCCGTTGTTCCTGCCTGCTGATCAAAGGCCTCCCTCCCCGTGTAACACAACCCCTCGCCAAGCAGAGATGGACCCTTTGATTTTCATTACAACTCAGGAGAATCAAAGACTCAACATCTTCACCTTCATCGCTGCTACTTTTCTCGCTCTCCCAAATCTTCTCCCAGCAGCTTTCCATTTCCTCCTCATCCACCCTTCCCTTTTCTCTTTCACTGAATGTAGGTGGGTCTCCGTCTAATGTGCTCCTCTTTTCCTCCTCTATCTTTCCATCTCCTCCCGCAGGCCTGTCACCCTCAGCAGAGACTGAGGCTGGCTGTGTTCCTGTAATCACTGCTGATATCCCTGCCATTGATCAAGCTGATTACACAGCCTCCTGCTCACTGATCAAAGATGTGTGCTTCTGCAGGTGGTGTGTGTGTGTGTGCTTGCTTCAATATGAGTATCTGCATGTGTGTGTTTTTTCCCATAGATATGTGAACCCTGAACTTTGCCTGTGCAGCTAGTATCGGGAAGTTCATGGGGCCGCTCAGTCCCTTCTTCTTAACGGGACTCATGATTAGTTAGATTAGATTAATAGTTACATCACAGCTCTTCAGACTATCTGACCTGAAGATCTTTCTCTTCTTGCTCTCTGCTCTTACACCATCATCAGGCCAAGGGTTAGAGTGACTCAAAAGCTGACTGCACGGAACCAGATTGCAAACATCTCAATATTCAGTTCAGTTTAAATTCATTACGAAGCACCTGTTCACCTTTTTGTAGCATTGGGGCAGAAGGAGAGAACCCTATTCAGCTAAAGTCAACACACGGAGATGATGATTGGGGGGGGGGGGGGGGGCACCCCCCCCAAA